>NIPQ01032058.1:0-11931 GCA_002806875.1 Lepidotrigona ventralis hoosana
GATCAAATACTTTAAAATACACGTTCAACGCTTGTTAATAAACACGTGAGTTTAATTGAAATAAATATTTGAAATTTGATGTAAGTACACAGTAAAAAAACACGGATCTATCGATATACACATATCGGTGTATAAACATCAAGATGGATGGACGATCCAATCGAATTACAGAACCAACGATCTACGTTGATGCAGTGATCGTTTTTAGATAGCACCAGTTCGAGCAAGAATGGAATGTAATTAGTATGCGATAGAGGATCGCTCGCCAACGAAACGATTAACTTGACCGGTTAACTTGATCGCTTAAACCGTGCTTCTTATAAATATGTATATTTATCAAAAGATTAACCGATCGTGTTGTTATGCGTCGATTTCCGAGAGCAATCAACGAACTATAGACTCACGAAATAGATAGCGAGCGAAAGATCAAGAACGATATTTGCCAATTACATTCGAAGCAAACATCAGAGATACTCGAAGAAAGCAGATTATGCGTCGATTTCCGAGAGCAATCAACGAACTATAGACTCACGAAATAGATAGCGAGCGAAAGATCAAGAACGATATTTGCCAATTACATTCGAAGCAAACATCAGAGATACTCGAAGAAAGCAGAATCGCAGCATCGAGCATCCTTCTGTGTAACCTGTTCCCGGTTTCGCGTGCGTTACAAAAATAATAACGTGAATAACGGCAATAATAGCAATGGAATCTAAATCGAGTTTGCGAATCACGAAAGAGAAGTTAAACACCACGCCTAGATACGTGCGGGAACTTTCGACAACCCGTTCCCTTTCGGATCGGGTGGAAAGCAAGGAATCCCGGGAAATTGGAGAGCAAGGAAAAGCAATTCAAAAGGAAGAATTTACTCCTTCAATTCTCTGTAATTTGTTCAAAATGTTGCTCTCGTCGCTCGTAATCTGACGTAATAAACTTGTCAAACATTATTCTTTAATACGAGAGATACGAGCAAATGGACGATACGACGAGATGCAAATAATTTATTCGATGGAACGTGCATCGATGATTATAATATTACAGTATTATCAAATAATGGATAAAAAAAATTTTCACGTTATACATACGGTATGTAGCTCGGGGGGAAAGCAAGAAATCCCGGGAAATTGGAGAGCAAGGAAAAGCAATTCAAAAGGAAGAATTTACTCCTTCAATTCTCTGTAATTTGTTCGAAATGTTGCTCTCGTCGTTCGTAATCTGACGTAGCTTGAAAGATTTGATTTTTCAACACTGATACAACAACTCGTTACGCGCATCCGTCTAATTTACTTGTGATTTTCACACGCGTACAAAGTACAGAACTAATCAAATATCGTAGTAATGTTAAACTTGTCAAACATTACTCTTTAATAGATACGAGAAAATGGACGATACGACGAGATGCAAATAATTTATTCGATGGAACGTGCATCGATGATTATAATATTACTATATAGTATTATTAAATAATGAATAAAAAAATTTTTCACGTTATACATACGGTACGTAGATACTTACGATGGGACGTGAAGAATACATTAGTCAAGATTTCACGTTGAACGAGCGGTTATTTCACAAAGTAAGCGGCGCTATCAGAGAAATGAATGGCCGTTTCGCGTGAAACGATGACCGGTACATTTCGCCTTTTTCTACGAATGTGATTGTTCATTGCCGATTACGTGAAAATTATTATTACAGGAAACGAACGCGCGATTTGCCATGCTTATTAAAAGTAAGGGAAATATTGCGTAAGAGAAAGTATCTTACTCTTCGTGCCAGTCGATACACGTAGATCATCAAATCATTTCGACAGGTATTGGCTATCAGAAAGGTATATTTCATACACTTTACTTTCTTTACTCCCACCCGGGGGGCGCACTTCCGCTTCCGAAATTATTTCAATAAAAATTCCAAAGTTATCTTTATCCGATCTGTCTGACAAGCAGTAATTAAGAAATTATAATATCTTTTCGAATATAGATGCGCGGTATTTGGAACACGTTGTAGCTATTGTGTATGCGAAATATCCCATCATACATATATATTCGTATATTATTTGTACGAAACATTCTACGAGACTGGACGAGTAAAAAAAAAAGAAAAAAAGGAAAATGACGGATTGGATGTGCCATTACGTTAATTTTCCATCTTTCTGTTCTTCTTTTTTCTTCGTTACGGCACGGTTCGTTGCACCGGACAAGTGCATCTCTACTTCTTCCACGATCGATATCTACATCTAAACTAGATATTCGCGTGATCCACAAAACGCGGATGTCGAAATGTCCCGTTGATGTAGACCAGCCGAACGAATTGACGAGAAAAATCACTGCTCACGGATTACGAATTCGTTGCGAATTTGCCTTTTCTTTTCATCTTTTTTTTTTTCTCTCTTTTTTAAACTGTGCAGTTGGCAGCAACTCGACTTCAATTAAAACAAAATATTCCGTGTACTGTGTTTCGTAATAGAAAAGTCACTTTCGCAGCAGAATTTCTTTCTCTTCTAATTGTCGTTAATTACGCTCTCATCTGGAGGAGGGAACTGACAGGGAACTGACAAGGAAGAAAGCACGTTTTCCAGTTTAATTTCGCAATCTGCAGGAAAATTTTCCATCGACCCGTGGTATAAACTGCGAGATGTACCGTCAACGTAATTTATACAGGGAATTACAATGGACGGACATGTTGCAGAAAGTTTGCAAGACGTTTGAGACGAGGGGAAAAAAATTGAGAAATACCGTTGTTACGAATTAGTTGCAAATTAATTTCTGCCTCCGTCGTCTACTCCTTTACCGTTTTTTACTAAATCGAGCTGATCAAACAGTAGAAGAAAGTGAATCGTTCTATATTCCGACTTCTTAAGCGTTCTCGATTTACAAAATTAAATCGAATGTCGGATTAACTTTCACCGATGCTCACTGACCGCTGCTCCGTCTTTTTTTTCTTTCTTTTCTTCTCTTTCTTCTTGTCTCGTGTGCTACCCGAGTTACGCAGAGGTGACATTTCCGTTCTCTTAACTCTCTTGCTGATTTTCGACGGAAGCACCGACACATGGATAAGACCGTGGAATACGCGTAATCGCGGAAGAGATTTCGTAGTTAAATCGTTGACTCTTCAACATTGGAAATCCTTTGAAATGCATGTGGCACGCTTCACATGATTTGAAGGAAATGATATACGACAGTAGAAATCATAATTTTTAATAAAATTTACGAGTAATTTCTTGACCTGATCGATCGGCAGAACCGATTTCTTAAAGTAAGAGCCACGCGGCTTTTACTCGTCGAGCGTACCTACTGAACTGTAAAATTTCGGGTAAGAGCCTCGGCCATCATTCACGGTCGGCGAATAATAATAGCAGCGCTGTATGAAATTCTACGTTATAAAATGCGAAAAAAAAAAAAAATTTAGCAAAATAGCAGCGATTAGTGGCTGTTGCAAAGGTTATCGTCGGTCTCGCAAAGATTGGAATAAAATTAGAAAGAAAGAAATAGTGTTACGATTGGTCAAACCTCTACTTTCCCCCCGTTCGTGCAATTTGTGTATATCGAATTAAAGTGAAATTCAGACGCTCGTAAACAATACGTCGTGCAATTTTGCCAACAGAGAAAAGGACTAGACATGTACCGTTCAGAATTTATCGATTCGCGTGGAAATGCAACGGAGAATCGCCTGTTTAAAATTATCATGTAATCGATTAATTTTCCTCGTGTGTCGGCTCGCCATAGCAGCGCAACGTCGTTTTTACGCTTTCAGCGTAATTTAAAGCGACTGGAAGTGACAAACAGTAGTTTTTCTTAGAGGAAAGTAACAAAAGCAACAGAAGGACTGGTAACACGAAGAAAAAGAAACAATCGTCAGCGTAAAAACCGAGATCAATGGTCTGCGAAACGATCGTTCGGCTCTGAATCTTTCTGTTGCGGATCGTCGTCTTTTCAACGCGGTTTGACTTTCTTCCGCCGTTAATTACACCTTCCACACTACTTTCCTTGGTTATTAGTGCGATTGTTGTCCATCGTGCAATTACCATTCCATTTTCATCCGTTCGCATGGCACGCGTATCAACGATACAACTACATCGACTACTTGCGACACCGATCCAATTAATCGCTCGGAGTACGTGCGTATTCCACTCGAACGAAATGAAAACCAATCATGCAAAAACATTTTTCGAAACCCATCGGTTTATGGACTAATCCTTTCAGCAGCCTTTAATTATCTCCTTCGTAGTTTCGCTACCGATTTCGTCGAATTACATCTGTTCCATTTCGTACGTTCGCGATACTCGCGTGGACGAGACACTTGGAGAAAATGAAAAAAAAAAAAAAAAAAAATAAAAAAAAANAATTTTCACGTTGAATTTGTTTTGATGAATAAAACATTCGTTCAACGAACGTACATCAACGTTCAAGCGACATGCGAGTCTAAATAGATCACCTGTAGAACGTCTGTCGGACATTTTTCCCTTCCGGTTGTCACTATTCTTTTCATCCTAACTACCGTAACGTGACACGTACCGTCTGTTCCACTCTCGCACATCCTATTCGAAGGAGAAGGCAACCGGTTTATTACGAACCTTGCCTCACGGATGCAAGTTAATTAGATTCCGCGGCTTGTTAATACGCGGATGGTAATGGATTAGACGAACTATAAAAAGCAATTGGACTATAGAAAGAATGGGAAGGGGCGAGGAGACGTCGGAACGGAGAAGAGAATCTCCTGTACTATTGTCTAAGCTTAATTTATTCAGAATAGGCATTCTTCAGAATAGGTTGCTCGACCTACACGTCGATATAATTGTGGGCGTTTCATTTCCATACAAAGGAATCGCGATTGCATTCATCGGGTTTTCGATCATTAAAAGAAACAGCGTGATTATCGGCGCGGCTTGTTCTACGGAAAGTGTGTGTGTGTGTGCGTGTGTTACACGATTTACATTTGGTCGTAAGCTGCTGGTCCAACAGCCTGTCAGAAGATTATGGCCGCCATGACGCGCTTTACTCCTCGGTCGGTCGGTTCTCCGACGTTGTATCATACATGCATAATTGAATTTTCCTGGCACGCTGACTAATAATAAAGCGCGTAATAGAGCGGCGCTTCGTGGTTCGTTTGAAAATTTCGATCGTTAAAAGAAATCGTTGCTTGTCCATCCTTCCGTTCACTCGCCTTAACCTCTCTCTCTCTCTCTCTCCTCCTCTTCCTCGATCAAGCAATGGCTCGTTGAATCGCTATTGCCAACTACATTCTAGACGGTCTGATTATCGCTGTGGCAAAACGCTGCTAAAAACCCACGTGCTTCTTGCTCATCTTTCTTTTCTACGAAACATTCTTTTTTCTAGACCAGAGCAGAATGGTTGTAAAACGGTCGTTTAATACGCAACGATTGTAGAAAAGAAACTCTGATCTTGCTGAAATGTTCTTTTCGAACAGTGATCGCAAAGATGGCCAAAGATGACCAAAGTCGATCCGGATCGCCAGATCAGCATTAGACCTAGCAATTTTCTCTCTGTTCTTGGAAATTCTCTATAGCAGTCGATCGAAATGTCGAATCGACTATTTGTTTCGTTAAGTTCAAGTGTTCAATCACATGTTTTGTGGAAATTATATCGTCACGCGAATTATTGTCGCGCGAAATTAGAACGTAACCATTTCGATTTCAGCGTATGGTAATTCAATGAAGCGTATCGCGTATCGATGTCGTGTTTCTCCTCCAATAACATTTGAAAACCGGTGGGTACGCCGTGAATCGAGGATCTGGTGACATCTGGAGAATATCGATTATCATCAGACCAGGATGTGTCTGTAATATCTCTCGATCTTTTTCAAACATTCTCCAAAAATCGGCAGTGTATTATGTGTATTTTATTTATATGTCACAGTGGTGTTGAATATTCTTTTCACCAAATTCGAACGAAATTTATTTTATGTAATTCACGCTCTCCTCCGAGGTTGATTAACGAGGAAATTACCACTGGAGGATAGCCAGGTCCGAACGTAACGAGTATGAAGGCAAACCAGTGGTCAAAGGTTGGAAAGTAGGGCTTCGCATTATTGTGGAATTAGCACACTTTTACGGAGTCACAGGTGGCACCAAACGACCACGAGCAAATTCTGCGCATCTTCTAAAACGCTGCGCGCGTACGTTTCTTCGACAGTCACGTAATGATGATTTAGATGAAGTAATCCGTTACTTTTCACGCGTAACACACTGAATTTATCGATGAATCGCCAATCTTTTCCCCCGAGAAATTTAAATTTCAGATTGCAAGTAGCTGTAGATAGTAAGTAATTTTGTAGGGAAATAATAATTTGGGATCGGACTGTACAAAATCCTTAAACGCATCGTTGTTGAGAAAATCTTTCTTTCTTCGTTAAAAAAAAAAAAATAAAAAAAAAAATGACAGAAACTCTTGCGTTTTCCGGCCACAAAGTGTATATTTCAGAGCAAAGTCTAGAATATGTCAAGCTGACTTGCAATTACTGGCAGCGTGATACGCACGATTCGATTCGTGAGATGATTGGCACGATTGTTTTGCAAAAGCAAAGCACGAAACCGCGACGCGTTCTGTCGATTCATATCGGCCGCGATTTTTAGTCATTTGCGTTCTTGTTGCGAAGCACGTCGGGACGACGTCGTAGAAAAAACGAAAACAAAAACGATTTGTTATCGAAAAAGGAAGAAGAAAATTAGTCCGACGAGTGGCGAGTCGGAATAAATATTTCGCGACTTTGCGGAATTGTTGTCACGTCGCAGTACGATGTCGATTTTGAACAAGCACGATCCAATTTTACGCGCGAAACATCGACTTTTAAATAGCTGCAGAGAAATTTTTCACCGCGGCTTAGCCAGATGATAAATGATACCTGTCACGATCTCGCCTCTGCGAGATCACGTCATCATTCTAACTTGTCAATTTCAGCTTGTCCTACGAATTCGAGACCAAATTTTTTTTTTATATTTATCATTTATTAGTATATTTAAAAATCTATCATCACTCTGTAGATATAGATTTCTAATATTTCACGCGTGACAAACATTCACGAGTGTTTGCTCGGTTACAGTAAATAACATCGACGAAACTTTTACCTACGGTTTCTTTAGAAAAAAAGTGTAACAACGTGACGTTAGCGACGAATATTAGAAAATAAATTACCTATTCTCTACTCAACAGAGTAACGTGAGATCGTGTGATGAAAAAGAAACGAGAATCGATAATTTACAGCTTTTTACGTAAGAGTACCAACCAACGAGGCTGTGTAGCCTCGTGTCGAACTATCGTAAGGAGCTGAATTTCATCAACCACGATGATAAATATCGTAGAATATGTTCCTTCTTATCAAGCCAGCTGGCATACGATTCTTTCGAGCGATATACGACGATCGTGTGTTTATAAGCGGAATGTGTAATTCTCTTTCGAAAAAGAGACTCGAGTTTGAAACAATTAACACAGATATCCAGTTCACGGTGGTATAGTTCGGAGCGGTACGCGGTTTAAACATTACGCAGAAGTAGTGTGACCATTGATAGCACGCACTGTACCGTTACACCGTCACGCTGAAGGGATTAAAACAGCGGAACAGCGCGGCGTGCAAGTATCTGTGATTGGAAAAGCCTCTGACCTTTCACTTCACCCAGTCGACGATCATTCGGACGATACTTCAATCATATTACATGAACTAGACGAGAGCTGGTATAAAAGTAGCAAGTCCCTCCTGTTTGTCTTTCTTCTTTTTTTTTTTTTTTTTTTAATTAATTTTTCCTACAAAACACACGGGAGGGGGAGCAGTGTAAGAATACGTACATATATATTATCAGTCGTGCTTTAAAGAACTTTGTGCCTAAAATTCACATTTATGTTCCACAGTGGAATGACGAGCAAACGAATATCGATAAATTTCACAATTAGCAGCAAATTGGACGTATGATTTTTTTAATAATTTTTACGGCAGTCTTGACGCATCTTTCAAGCTGTCGCTTCGGATTCTACTCGATCTTTCGACGAATAATCGTATCGATAAGCGATAGATATCGATACGCGATGGACGATGGGACGAATCGAACGTTTCGTCGTGAAGTGGAACATAATTGACATCGATAATGAAATTAATAATGAAATTTTTGTAGCCAATGACACGGTTGTAACTGAGAAGCCACGATGTTCGTGACTTGGCCGGCTTATGCGCCACATTAGGTGCAGCCAAGTATTGTCCAAGGCAGTCGGACATCATGACGCAGCTCCAAGAGACATTACTTTACAGTTCGGGTGCCTTTAAGCCAATTTCACGTCGGGTTTCTTCGCTCTAATACCTCTCGATCGTACCACGTGATTTCTCTCACGGCAAACGATCATTGTTTACTATTGACACCGTGATCGAACCTATCGAATACAACGACAAATCGTTCGTTTTATCAAGGCAACGGGATCGTGACGCCAGACGCAATGAAGTATGCTACTCGGGCAACATAAAACGAGCCAGGGAAACAGAAAGATATTTTCACACAAGAGGAATCAGTCATCTGTGAAATTGACAGGATTCTCGTATTCTAGGTCGAACAGATACCTTTATTAATCCCATTTATTATTAACAGGCAATAATTCTATAAATAATCTATTCTGTCCAGCTCTTTTGGATACATGCTCGAAAAGGGTTGAAAAGAAAGTTATTCGAAACGCATCTATATCTCCAAGAAGAATAAAAATCGCCATTTCGTAAGAGCAATGATCGATGACCAAAAGGTTTTCTGAAACCTCCAAGCCAAATCTCTGTTCCTTCGAAATTTCCCCTGTCTGACCTGTTTTCTCTCCTTTCGAAAGACTGAATGTCAAAACGTTGACGTACGAGTTTTCGCAGAATTTTCTGAAATTTGAAGCACCTCATTTGCATCAGCATATTTTTATTTAAAAAGTTGACGTTTCTGTTTATATTACAAATTATGATATATTTGCAGGCATGCAAGTCGTTCATTCTTACAACTTTGCATGGACACTCATGTTTAAGTGCATAATTACTTATTTATTTGGAAAGTAAGTTACTCCATGCCAAACGTAAATAGAGATTAGTAGTAGTTTGACACACTTCGTACCGTACAGTTGAATCGTTCACGTAACTGTGAATGGATGTGCGTGATAATTAACACCTGCATGCTCGTTTACAAGATTATGAAATTATCTGCGTACTTTAGCCTGTTCTTGCATTTACATTTCAAAGCAATATGGAGATTTTAATTGCACGTTAGCCTCCTCTTCTGGAAGAAATTATACATATTTCACAAATCTTGCGCATTTACTTTTGTTTGTGGCTAAACACACACAAGTTTCCGGCGTATACGCGCATTCGAGAACACCAAGTGTCGCGTCTCTGATTGGCACTCGCTGGCTTAATTTCATCGAATGCTTTTATGCTCAATCAAATACTTTTATTTACGGCGATAGATACGTACATATTCGGTGAAACTTGAATTTCTTCTATAACTTTCCGTTACTGGCTCGTATCATCGTATCATTGATTACACACCTGTCACTCGTGATTCTATAAATGTCCTGTTCAATTTCGTGTTACAAAATGTCATTTGAAACCACGAGTGGCTTCGATCCTTGGCTGGCTTCGTACGCCAATGGCGTAGGCAACCTATTGTCACATCTTGGGTATTTTATATATAATAAAAAGAAACGTCAATATCAGTCCAATATCAGTCGATTGATTATCACAGATCAAGATCAATCTGTCGCGTATGTTACACGCGATAATTTGGGAAACGAAAATAAGCCAACCCTTCTTGGAAATTAGATACGGTGTTTCGAGTCGAGTCGATGTCGATGAAAAAAATAATAATTTACTTTATAATACGGTACGTACAGACGATCGAATTATAAGATGAATTAAACGAAAATAAGCCAACCCTTCTTGGAAATTAGATACGGTGTTTCGAGTCGAGTCGATGTCGATGAAAAAAATAATAATTTACTTTATAATACGGTACGTACAGACGATCGAATTATAAGATGAATTAGTGGCTTTCAGGCGAGATACGCACGATGAATGATAAAATTCGTAATACAGACAGGTAAGCCTGTGTTGGCAAGTGATTATGAAATTAATATCGACGAATCAAAGTGACAGAGGAGCACGTGGCATAATATGGCTTTCAGGCGAGATACGCACGATGAATGATAAAATTCGTAATACAGACAGGTAAGCCTGTGTTGGCAAGTGATTATGAAATTAATATCGACGAATCAAAGTGACAGAGGAGCACGTGGCATAATTTTCTTGCGAGACCTATTTCTCAGAGCGAGCAAAAGTGCGCCGGTCTTGCCGAGCCTAATCCTATTAGGGAGTTAACAGGTATTCGGTTAGAAGACGAACGATCCAGTCGTATTTCACACCTGGTCAAGTGAACACAAGCGATCCGTCCGATAATCACTGGCGCGTCGTTCAATCGTTTATCGAAATCTTAAATGAGGCATCCAGATTTTTAAAATTTCCAGCGTGAATTTCCGGCTACCGTCATGGGCGATATAATCGGTCAGTAAGAATTCCAAGCTAACCAGAACCTTTTGGTCGACAATCGTAGTCAATTGTCGTAGATGAGTGCAGTGAAACAAATATGTATACACACGCACACACACACACACACATATATATATACGTAAATACATGTATCCGTGAGAAAAATTTTCGCGAGTTCGACGACCGAAAATTGTTGTTGAAACTCGACGAGAAAGAGAAAGTGTTTTGCGCTTCTCGGATTCAGTGAAATTTGATTGCCCTGTAAGAACAACAGGATAATTGCGTAATCGTCGATATAATATAATATGATATAACATAGGTGCCTTAAAGCCGAATAAGAAAGAGAAAGTGTTTTGCGCTTCTCGGATTCAGTGAAATTTGATTGCCCTGTAAGAACAACAGGATAATTGCGTAATCGTCGATATAATATAATATGATATAACATAGGTGCCTTAAAGCCGAATTTTCAATTCAAACTACGCGTCCAATGACAATACTTTGGTTGTTTCATTCGCACGACCAGTTGTTGGTTTCAATAAGAAGATGCGTTATATAATCTGACTAATGGCTATAAATTTTCCTTCTAATACGTCTACATATGCGAGCAAGGATCCAATGACAATACTTTGGTTGTTTCATTCGCACGACCAGTTGTTGGTTTCAATAAGAAGATGCGTTATATAATCTGACTAATGGCTATAAATTTTCCTTCTAATACGTCTACATATGCGAGCAAGGTTACATATTGTTTGACTTTCTACAGCTTCGGTAAAAATCAATCTTTCCATATTACTAATACCACGTAATGGTAGAATATACGTGCATCCCTTTCGTGCGATCGCGCTTCATTTTCTCTCGTTTATTCGTCTCCACTGTAGTATCGTAACGCGAAATGAGAATTTCATCCGGCTTCTCTGTGAAAAAGATTTAGTTTCGAGGAAACGTTTTTATCGCTCTGTATACTTGGACGGTGACGACTTTTCTCTTCGCGGTTCACCACAACTTTCTACAAGTGCTCGAACAAAGAATTGGTTCACCACTGGCGCATAACTCACGTAAAAAAAAAATGTCAACGTCGTTTCTAATTTATCGTGCGTTGGGAACAACAATTTCTTGCCAAGTAACAACGATGATATTTAGCACAATGAGAAATTGGTCAATTGTATACTAGCGCATAACTCACGTAAAAAAAAAATGTCAACGTCGTTTCTAATTTATCGTGCGTTGGGAACAACAATTTCTTGCCAAGTAACAACGATGATATTTAGCACAATGAGAAATTGGTCAATTGTATACTCGTCATTTTAAATAATTTCATATAATTTCCCATTTCAGAAATGACCGGCGGAGGGACCAACATGGCGTATCACGGTCTCAGTCAGCACGTCAATTTCGACGTGATACCAGATCCTGAGGATCGTTTCG
>NIPQ01032077.1:0-12225 GCA_002806875.1 Lepidotrigona ventralis hoosana
CAGGCAATCAGTAGTTCTTGAACCATTGTACGCGATGGTCGAAGACTGCGCACTGGCGTATTACAGTTTCCCTAGAATTCTCTTAACAATGCTAGGACTTTGGCCATATCAGAACACGAAATTCATCGTTTTGAGAAACAGCTTCATCAGCTTCAGTTTTTTTCTGTTTATCGTGGCTCAGGTGCTATAATTACTATTTAATTTTCGTTTATTGCATTATTAGCTTTCACACTTCTTTCGATTGGATACAGTATAGATACGTTAAATGACCGCATCGTGATAAGCCTATTATTTATACCGTTTTTAATTGGAAGAAGAATTTAATTTTAATAAATCAAACTTTGAGACGTATTTCTCGTATATGAAAGCAGCCTAAATCCGCATGGAGATTTCAAAATCTTAATCTTATTAACTATAATCCATTTTCATGTCGTCCTTTTTTTCAATTTCTTTCTTTTTATAAACACATTCCTTAATATATCATTATATTTATCATAATTTTCCAACTGGATAAAAATTGATTTGTTGATGGGTTTCTATCGAACCCATAACCATAAAATGTTTTGATAACATATAGTCCGGTTAATAGATTATTAAATTAAATTAAATTAAATTAAATTAAATCGTATTTCTTTTAAAATTTGTATAAACTTTTATAAACTGTATCTATATATGTTGCAATTGTATATTATGTTTGTTTCGATTGAATATTTGTCGAATTCCCTTCTGTGAATATTTCCAATATTAATTCATTACGTTTTCCAGTGTATGGTTTTCAAAACCGAGGAATTCATGCTAAAGTACGTTTCGTTTGTGCTCATGAACTTCGCTTGTTTTGCAAGGTACAATATAATTTGGTATCAACTTCCTACAGTAAGTACTCGATCGACCAGTTAAATAGGAATTTGCTTGTAAGCATTTTGCAAAGTACAGATAAATTGTAAATAAACGTAGATGAAGAAGTTTTTAGACAAAACGTGGCGCGACATGGAAATGGAACAAGGCGAGGCACTTCAAATTATGAAGAAACACGCTTACATGGCGAAAGTCTACGGATTACGATTCGTATGTAAGCGACATCTTTGAAAAAACACTATACGTACGAATTGACGTAGTTGGAGTTTTCTAATTTAACTTACGTGTGTTACAGCGGTTTTTTATCTCTCATTAGCATACGGTCTACTCTATCATACGTCACTCTTTGTTTATGAAAAAATTATACCGACGAACGGAACTCGTCTGAAGAGTTTTCCCATAGGTACAGATTACCTGATACTTGATGACAAGTATCATTTACTCCCGTTTCTACATATGAATTTCTCGTTGATAATTTTGGCAACTCTCTCCGCGGGAACGGAAACGTTAGCGATCCTCGGGTTGAAACATGCTGCCAGTTTGAGCGAAGTTGCCAGGTATAACAAATAGTGAATGATTGTACGATCCATCAGGTGACATTGCACATTAATAGTGTTTTACTGTACTGATACGATAATAGCGAAGTGTTTCAGTGATGATAGGTGTTTCAGGGGGCGTGTTATTAAGCTATTGTTTAAAATTGATTTAATTCGAGATCTTTTTTTTCAAAAGGTAGCAAAATCTTTTTATTCAAAATTGATTCGATACGAGATTCTAAAAAAATTATACCGTTCCTTTGGTAAGATAAGCAGTTTCTTAATATGTAAAGAAATTAATTCGAATATTGTGAATTTACTGGCTCTAGGTTGGAACTATTTGAAATATAAAATATAGAAATTATATTATTCAACAAAATTATAGCATCCAATATGAAAGCTGATACAATTCAAAATTAATTTGGATTTTTAGTTATTAATGATAATAAACGATATACATGAATGCACATGTTAAGTAANACGAGAATGTTATACTTTTATTAAGCGACAACAAAGTATATACATAACGCTGAAATTTTCAGTTACTACGTGAAGAAAACTATTTTCACAAATTCTAAATACCACTGCGATGACAGAACAAGAAAGGATATAGCAAAAGCCGTAATCGCACATAGGAGAGGGCTAGAGTCAGTACTCACTTATATCCTTCTTTATAAAATCGTTATTTAGTTCCATCATCATTCCTTCTCGTAGATATATTAAGGAGATGCAGGACAATAATGCATTCGCATATGGTTTCCTCCTTTTGTTTGCCATCACTTCTCTAGCAATTAATTTATTTCGCGTAAGTATATTCGTACATATATCTGACAATGAAATTTCCGTTTATTTTTCGTGGCCCTCAAAACTACACCTATCATTCCAATCCAGTCTTCATAATTATTTGTCGAAACGAGAAATGCCAGATTCCAAGATTTTACTCATTTTCCAGCTGTCCGCATCGCAATCCGACATTCTTTCATCCGAATTCGAAGAAGCAGTTGCCAGCATCATATTTATCGTTTGCGAATTAGTGTTTATGTATTACTTGAATTACTTGTGCGAAGAAGCGTATGATTACTATAACAACTTTTCTATGGGAATGTAAGCATTCGATAACGGTACTTTGAATGTGTGCCAGAAAAAATTTTATCAATGATTTCAGTTTCCACGACAACTGGTACGAAACTACTCTAACAACCCAAAAGCTATTGTTGAACATGATGTTGAGAACCAGCAAGACATTCTCGTTCAACGTTTTGAATTGTTACGTCGCCACAGTAGAGGGCTTTTCAACGGTATTCGCTTATAATTAATATTAATTAATATTTCGTAGTTGACGTAGGTACAGTGATCGGTGAAAATTATTTATCTTTCAGTTGATGAAAACCTCAGTGTCATATTTTATGATGATTTCGTCCATGCAGCAGTAATACTCTGATCGATGATGATGCATGAAAGAAAAAATATTCAATTAAATAGTACTCAATAAAAAGTTCAGTTTCTACACAAAAAAAAACTGTGTACTGGCTATCATTCCTAGTTACAGGCTGTTAATTTCGAAAAATCTCAAAATTTTGTGAGCTTTAATTTTATTTCAACAGGAACAGCCATTTAGTGAATCTTATGATCTGATCTAATTTTCCTGTTCAGCCTCATTCAGAATAAATAGCGCCTTGCGAATTGACACCAGGTATCAGTTTTTTTCTTACTCGTAGTTATGAAAATAAAAAATCGTGACGTTGATTTGTATATTTGGAGAATGTATAAAGAAACGCAAACTGAAAACGAAATATTTTTCATCGCCTTGTAATGATGAAATTGTATTTATTAGAGATTCTTATTAATAACTCTATAAAGTAAGCATTCTTGAATCACTATTTTAAAGTGAAGCGAATGATGCTTGGTGCCTTTCTGTGATTTCTGTGCCTTTCTATGGTCATAAACAAACGCTGCAACAATAATCGCACCATAAATAATAAACAATTTATAACGCAACGGAGAAAGGACTGCGAGAAAGAAGATTTTACTTCTTTCTTGAAACGAAATTGTTCCCCTTACATTCCGTAGACTGGGGCTCACCACTTGCAAAGACAATTGGCTATACAATAATTGGCTAACCATGGCCCATTATTATGCTATAGCTAGCTAGATTAAAACAGAAAGTGTCGTACAAAATATTTGACTAATGTTATTACAGAAAATACTCTTACAGTAATGACATTTCTGCCGACGTTAATGATGATGATGGTTTGCATTCCTTCTAAAATCTTCAATCAACGTTCTCTTAGCATTGAACACATCTCTATCCCATGATACCGGTGGTATATTCCTCAGATAGATACAGACTGAAATACTTGTCTCTGATGGCGATATAGCAAAGAATCGTGTACTTCCTAACTGCTGTTATAATTACAGGCACTGAATCATTGTGTATCATGTGATTCAGCACACTGCTGAATTTTGCTTGAAATTGTTAGGTAAGGAAACTTTATACATTCCTTGTCATATGCATGTATGGTATTTAAAAATATTCTAGTGCTTATCGTGAAAAAAAATTTTGGAATACTTCGAATTTCATTTACATCGCAATGAAGGACAGCTAGGATCAATCAAACTTCAGACCAATGTGAAAATGTTTGTACAAGTTACGATATGTTTGTTGAAAACATATTCAGTAAAAAAGTTGTCTTAAGTATCTTACGAGTATAAAGAGTAAAGAAACTTATACGTAGATGTGTAGTGGACCGCTGTTTAAATATTTTTGTGATCTCTACGAAATATATATGATCTTGTAATTTGTGCACATATGTTTGGATTTCTTTTAAATTTACCAATATAATTATCATTATCGTTCTTCATTGTAGTATTAATGAAAGAATGTTTCATGTAAATAATATGCATGTAATTAATATTATATCCTTAAAAAGTTTGACACGTGGTCGTTTTTCGTGATTATACCTAAGAGAAATTAAAAGGCAAATCAATCAAAACGAGAAAATCAATTAAAAAGAGAATCATTTTGATCTCTTAAGATGGACATTTTCGCCAAACGTGTGTGATTATTTGAATGTATTTAAATTTGGATAAAAAGCGAGTGGTCAATTTTTATAAAAAAATATCTTCCACGATTTTTCACTGTGATTTTCAACTAATTTAATTTCGTTCATTCATTAATTTTCTATCTCTGTTCCTAAATGTTTGCTTACAATCTTAAAAACATAAGTACAGTACACATGAACAACTGTAATTATTTTTTATCGATACTTGGTATCATCTGTTAAGGGCTAAATTTTTATCACGCGAGTGAATCATATTATTGTTAAAATGCCTAGCAAAATATTCTAGAAACCTTGTGAGTTGTCTTTTATTTGTAGAAAAAAAAAACTCTGAACTACAGTTACTGCAGTTGCTAAATACGTGTTTGAATATCCGTGCAGAGCTGTTCATCTTAGTTATGTGTTTCATTGTTGCGTACACGTCTTATTTAAATTATTATTATTTAAATTATCATTAATAAATGGTGCAGGATGTTTTGAACAGTGTTCACAATGTTTCCTCGCCAACCTAAACGTGCACGATTACATACAAGTGAATTCTTTGCAATGACATGACGATATTGAGCTAAGTATATAGAAAATAAGTCACAAAGAAGCAATGAATTCGTATGTTGTTCTTGAAATTTACGGATTTTCATCTGGGAACTTTTTGATTTATGTGTCTTTCCAAAAGTGTCTTTCTTTCCAAAAATAAATCTAGGTAAAATAACTGAGAGCAAGTAACTTTGTAAATTAAAATTGTTCACAGAATAAATGAAGTCTATGTCATGAGTTATTAATTAATTTATATAGTGTACACATCTTATAAAATGGATATAAAAAATGTTAATAGCTATAGTATTCTCAATAGTTTTTAATTAAATCTTAGCTTGTACGTCTTCCTTAAAAATGTCTTTCTTTCAGCATAAATAACGAAATTTTTGATTGTCCAAACTTTCAATTATTGCAGTCTGTGCTTGATGCAAGGAACACTCGCTTAATTCGTAACAAAATATCTCACGGGCACTATCACTCTTTCGTATTCCCTTCACATCAAATTTCGTCCAAGTCACGAACCATTCTCAACTATAAATTGTTTTCATCTCGAGCGAACAAAACAGACTAACTTCGATCGGGGAATATTTTTCTCGCAGACCGTACACAGACAAAACTAATAAATGTGAGAGAAAGGGAATTGTCTCGAGAGAAGACTATTTAATTCCTCCCCTATAATTTTCTTAATAGCCCTATTTCTATAGTCAAAGGATTGAAGAGAATCAATCGATCGTTTACTTCCAACGCTCATGGACATGAATAAATAATTCTGTAATTACGGGTCGCGTCATTCATTCTGCCGTTGGTTCTATTGCATTTCTGTTGTTATATTGCGTTGGAAAATCTCTAAGAGAGGTAAAAAGGGAAATTAAATTGAAGAAGCGAGCAGTCAGTAGTTCTTGAACCATTGTACGCGATGGTCGAAGACTGCGCACTGGCATATTACAGTTTCCCTAGAATTCTCTTAACAGTGTTAGGACTTTGGCCGTATCAGAATACGAAATTCATCGTTTTGAGAAACAGCTTCATCAGTTTCAGTTTCTTTCTGTTTATCGTGGCTCAGGTGCTATAATTACTATTTAATTTTCGTTTATTGCATTATTAGCTTTCACACTTCTTTCGATTGGATACAGTGACGAGTGTGTATTGAAGTGACCATATAGTGATAAGCCATAGTGATAAGTTATTTATACCTTTTTTAATTGGAAGGAAGAATTTAATTTTAATAAATGAAACTTTCAAATATATTTCTCGTATATGGAAACAGTCTAAATCCGCATGGAAATTTTAGAATCTTAACTTTATTAATTATGATCCATTGTCGCGTCGTTCTCTTTTTCAATTTTTTTCTTTTTATAAACATATTCTTTAACATATTATTATATTTATTATAATTTTCCAACTCGATAGAAATTGATTTTTTTCTATCGAACCCATAATCATAAAATGTTTTGATAACGAATAGTCCAGTTAATAGATTATTTAAAAAAAAAAACATTAAATTAAATTAAATCCTATTTCTTTTAAAATTTTTATAAACTGTATTTATATATATATATATATATATATATATATATATATATATATATTTTGTCATTGTATATTATGTTTGTTTTGATTGAATATTTGTCAAATTCCCTTCTGCGAATATTTCCATAATTCATTACGTTTTCCAGTGTGTGGTCTTCAAAACAAGGGAATTTATGCTAAAGTACGTTTCGTTCGTGCTCATGAGCTTGGGCTCTTTTGCAAGGTATAATATAACTTGGTATCAACTTCCTACAGTAAGTACTCGATCGTCTAGTTAAATAACAATTTGCTTGTAAGCATTTTGCAAAGTACACATAAATCGTAAATAAACATAGGCGAAGAAGTTTATAGACAAAATAAAACGCGACTTTGAAATAGAACACGGCGAGGCACTTCAAATTATGAAGAAACACGCTTACATGGCGAAAGTCTACGGCTTACGATTCGGATGTAAGCGACACCATTGGAAAAACACTACACGTACGAATTGACGTAGTCTGAGTTTTCTAATTTCACTTACGTGTGTTGCAGCGGTTTTTTATGTCTCATTAGTAATCGTTCTACTCTATTACTCGTCAATCTATATTTATGAGAGAATTGTGCCGACGAACGGAACTCGTCTGAAGAAATTTCCTATAAGTACGGATTACCTGGTACTTGAAGAGAAGTATCATTTACTCACGTTTCTGCATATGAACTTTTCGATGATAATTTTCGTAACTGTGTTCGCGGGAACGGAAACGTTAACGATCCTGTGGTTCAAACATGCTGTTAGTTTGAGCGAAGTTACCAGGTATAACCAATAGTGAATGATTCTTCGATGCACCGTTTGTATATTTCAGGTGACAATGCACATTAATAATGTTTTATTGATGTAATAATATATCAGTGTTTTGTTGCTGCTAAGTGTTTTAGGACACGTATTTAATTATTCTTTAAAATTGATTTAATATCGAGATGAACGAAATCAGTTTTCCAAAATTGATTTAATATGAGAGTTTAAAAACATTGTATCGCTTTCTTAAGAGAAGCAGTTTTTAATGTCTACAGAGAGATAATTCTAACAGAGAAACTGATTCAATGAACAGTGAACTTACTGGCTTCTGGGTTGGCACTATTTGAAATATAAAATATAGAAATTATATTATTCAACAAAATTAAAATAACCAGTAAGAAAGATGATGATATTCAAGTTTAATTTAGATTGTTATCTCATTTGTTTTTTAATAATAAGCGATATATATGAATGCACATGCTGAGTACAAAATGTCGTTCTGTGACAGCTTTAATTAATTTACCTTTTTGTCAAGCTCTTCTGTGAAATTATGCACCAAAATATTTATACTTTTATTACGAAGAAGTTTGTACACAATGCTAGAATTTCCAGCTACTACGTGAGGAAAACTATTTTCACAAATTCGAAATACCAGTGCGATGACAGAACAAAAAGAGATATAGCAAAAGCCATAATCGCCCATAGGAGAGGTCTGGAGTCAGTACTGCTTCGTACTCACTTATATCTTTCTTTATAAGATCGTTATTTAATTCAGTCATCATTCGTTCTCGCAGATATATTAAGGAATTGCAGGACAACAACGCATTCGCATATGGTGTCCTTCTTTTCTTTGCTATCACTTCTCTAGCAATTAACTTATTTCGCGTAAGTACATTCGTATATATTTTAGACTTGAAATTTCGTGCATTTTGGAATGACACCTGTGTTTTCAATCCAGTCTTCGTGATTATTTGTCTAAACGAGAAACGCCAGATTCCAAGATTTTACTCATTTTCCAGCTGTCCGCATCGCAATCCGAATTGCTTTCATGCGAATTCGAAGAAACAATTGCCAGCACTTTATTTATCGTTTGCGAATTAGTGTATATGTTTTACTTGAATTACTTATGCGAACAAGCGCACGATTACTATAACAATTTTTCCATGGGAATGTAAGCATTCGATCACTAAACGGTACTTTGAATGTGTGTCAGATATTTTACCAATGATTTCAGTTTCCACGACAACTGGTACAAAACTACTGTATCAACTCAAAAGTTGTTGCTGAACATGATGTTGAGAACCAGCAAGACATTCTCGTTTAACATTTTCAATTGTTACACCGGCACAGTGGAGGGCTTTTCAACGGTATATTCGTTTGTAATTAATATTCGTAATATTTCGTAGTTGACGTAGGTACAGTGACCTGTGAAAATTATTTATCTTTCAGCTGGTGAAAACCTCAGTGTCGTATTTTATGATGATATCTTCCATGCAGCAGTAATACTCTGATCAATGATAATGTAGCGTCTAAGAGAAAAATAGTTAATTAAATAGTGCTCAATGAAATAGTTCGATTTCTACGCAAAAAAGTCGTGTAGTAACTTTCATTCCAAGTTGCAGGCTGTTAATTTCGAAAGATCTGAAAGTTTTGTGAATTTTAATTTTATTTCAAGAGGAATAGCCATTTCATGAATTTTATTATGTGATGTAATTTTGCTATTTAATTTTATCGGTAATAGATACGAATTGACACCAAGTTCCTTCTTTATCGTAGAAATAATTAATAGGAAATTGTAACACTGGTTTGTATACTTGAAGAAATGTCTAGATAAATGCTGACACTAAACATCAAATATTTTTCATCACCGTGTAATGAAATTGTATTTAATAGAGATCCTTATTAATATCTCTATAAAGTCAGTATTGTTGAACCATTCTTTTAATGGTGCCCTGTCTTTGGGCGATTTTATGGTCAGAAACAAACTATACTCCAATCATCAATAATAAACGATTTATGAAGCAGTGGGGCAAAAACTGCGACTGAGAGAAGATTTTACTTTTTCCTTGAATTTAAATTTTTTCTGTAGAATTTACGTCCACATTCCGAAGTGCAGGAAAATTTAATTTCGTAAAGAAGGAAGAAAATATAACGAAACATACCTCTTTCTAGAGAATTATTGTCGCAGTTACATCCAGCAGAAAAAATTCTGTTTAAATCGTCGATCGTGATATTTACGATTTCGAAAACGAAAAGTCGACGCAGATGAAACAACAACAATCTGAATGGGGCAACTCTCCTTTGCGCAGTTCATTCTCCACCGTCGAACGAACGAATGGGGTGACTTTGTCTCCATTGCGCAGTTCAGTTTCGACTGTCGAACAAACACGACACTTCTGCTAGAACGAATGAAATATTTGAAAATCGTTCGATCGTTGCTCGACTTATTATTGTGTTCGAAGATCATAAATTTCTGGGGATTTTTTCTTGTCGCAGTGCTGATGAGGAGCAGCTCCTTCGGGTAAATTTTAATAATAATTTCTTTATGATTTTAATATAACTTAAGAGTTTTAATAATTATATTATAACTATAACGTCGTCAGTATCTCACAATCAAGGCTGTGTTTTTATTGTAGAACGGTGACTGAAAGATATCGAAAACCGTGAACGAAATGAGATAATATTTCCTAGATCGTGAAATCAATGATATTCGTAAGTAAAAGATACAAGAAATTCTAATCTAAAAAAAAAAAAAAAAAAAAAAAAAAAAAAAAAAAAAAATNTTTTTATGCACTTATGCAAATTTCAAAGCACGTTGCACAGATTGTAATATGAAAAGAATATGTGAAATATATCCAAAGTATTCAAAACAATTTTCCACCAACGTTCTGCCTCTTTAATTGTATTTCTCAAATGTGAAGATGTGCATCAAAATCCGTCGCAGTTAGAATCTCTGGATTCTTCCACAGTCTCATTATTAAAAATGATGTAAATTAATCGAAGGAACTGCAAATTAAAACGCACCGAGTATTATATTTAATTTTCTGTCGCGTAACCAAAAATTCGACACACTTTTTATTATCCCGTTCAGCTTAATAAAATCCTATTTCCCTTCTTTAAACAAAGTGGTCACTGTGAGTTATCGTTCGGAAACAATTTGAAGTATTAGCCAGGCTAAAAAGATTTCGAAGGCGCGGGACTATCCAGGCTCATTGACAGAGGGACGATCGGCGGTATTCTGAGATTCAAAGCGCAAAAGTGCTCCAGCTCGTGAATAGAAATGAACTTCCGTGGAAGTCGTTACCGCGAGACTGATGGTATTCCTTTGCCTTCGATCAGTTCTTGCCGAGATTACTCCTTTCACCAGGGAACATTCCAATTTTTCTCTCTCTCTCTCTCTCTCTTTCTGTCTTTTCTTTCGTATTCCCTTGGCCAGAGCTTGAGTTCGAGCATCCAGTAATATTTTCCTACTCAATACACACTTCTTTTCTTTTTTTTTTTTTTTTTTTGTTTTTTTTNTTTCTATATCTCTGTCTATATGGGTTTTATGAAGAAAGAGAACGAATTTTTCTGAGGGAGAAATAACGAAACTTTCTGTAACTTGTGTTGGCTCTTCCCGTTGAAAATGAGTAATATTAGGTTATTATATATAATATAGGTATAATTTCACGCAGTTTAATCATTATTATTCAATACAAACTTCAGTGATCGATGAATCACCATCAAAGGTTTGGTAATTTATTACTTCACGTCATTTGATAGATGTGTTTATTACTTTGCATATATTTAGTTTACAGAAGATGAATCGCCGCTTCAATTAATTCAGACACTATATTCTTTGCCATTCCAAAAGATACTACACACCTAGCATTTACTCCGAAATATCATGCCATGCCTAAATACCATATCATTCGCCGAATACCCAAATATTCCCAAATGTTTAGGTTCGACCTAAGTAACTTTTACAAGTGATCTAAGCAGCAATTGAAAATTTAGGAAACACGAAACGAACAACGTGTGCCGTAACGATTTCGAGTCTGTCACGAATTGAAAACCAGAAGGAGAAGAAGAAAAGAAAAGAAAAGAAAAAGCCAAGCAAAGATGTGCAGAGTGTATCTCGTCCCGATGAAGGATCGAAGCTTCTCGAGTGCTTCTCCTCGAGCTGCGGAGCGGGCAAAAAATGAAATCTGACGGCTCTCTGGGGGAAGAAACCACGCAGCGGCGTGAAATTACAAGTGTCTGGCATCGGTCACAGCCTGCTCGCGCGATCCTCGACGAAATAGGGAAGCAATTGGCGTGAAACGAAGCGTGAAGCGTCTGCTCGNGAAGCAATTGGCGTGAAACGAAGCGTGAAGCGTCTGCTCGGTAATCAGCGAACGAGCAGACGCGACCGTTTTGGTCTTGGGGGATCGGGCCTGGCCGATCGCGAGAG
This sequence comes from Lepidotrigona ventralis hoosana, assembly GCA_002806875.1. Classification (NCBI taxonomy): domain Eukaryota; kingdom Metazoa; phylum Arthropoda; class Insecta; order Hymenoptera; family Apidae; genus Lepidotrigona; species Lepidotrigona ventralis. The sequence goes on from NIPQ01032077.1 coordinate 11,722, forward strand.
ATCACACGGCCCATTTGCGATCCGCTTGCGCTCGGTATCAAACGAAAGAACGACGATGGGAGGTTCGATGGACGAAACGACGAAACGATGGATCGCGAGAGGATACTAACGTAGCTCGCCTTGGACCGCTATCGAACCGATCCTCTTATCTAAAGTGCGAGTACAACGTTTCTATTCAGTCGCCTATCATCCTCCTCTCTCTCTCTTTCTCTTTCTCTCTCACTCTTTCTCTCTCTCGTCGTTTTTCGTCGTCTATTCGCTATTACCGCTCGAGGCGAGGCACTTCGCACGATCGTAGCTACGAGTCCGTGAAAACGGAATTACTCTGAACCGAGTGTGGTATCTTTAGATTGGTATTCGTCGCAGAGACTCAGTGGTTCGTTCTGACGATGGTTCGCCGAATTGAAAGCTTTGGAATCGTTTTGTTATTCTGGGTTACTTTTTATTCAGAGTATAATAATATTTTTTAGCGATGCATAGTGAATTTTTTTTTTTTTTTTTTGG
>NIPQ01032078.1:0-12004 GCA_002806875.1 Lepidotrigona ventralis hoosana
TTTATAAATAATTGTTTGAAAATAATTCCATACGAAGCAAATGTTGTATAATACTGATATTATGAAAATTAAAAATATGCGGGCGCGTGTATGCTAACAGCGACTTTACGGTTCTAGACGCGTGGATATCTACGTAATGTTTATATTTCGAATGTTAACAGTTAATTTTATCATTTTATTATTTATTTAGACTTACGCTGATGCTATAACCACGATAAATGCCACTGAATACGAAAATTACGTAAAATATACATTTAATACGTAATGTTTATATTTCGAATGTTAACAGTTAATTTTATCATTTTATTATTTATTTAGACTTACGCTGATGCTATAACCACGATAAATGCCACTGAATACGAAAATTACGTAAAATATACATTTACGCGTCCAGAAACCGTAAAGTCGCTGTTAGGACGCACGCGTCCGCAGTGTTAAATAATTAAGAACTATTAGGTTCCTTGGAAGAGTTTTATCTTCGTGATGAGTAGAATACAATTCCAAACAAAATTTTGATCTTGAAATCGCAGGTGTAAAATTCACCTATGATAGCCACGGACAAACTTTCCTTTCCACCCTGTACGTTGCGAGGAGGCGAGGGAAATCAGCGCGGGCCTAAACGGTGTTGAAAGCCTGTTTGTCCGCCATGGCGGTCGCCAACTGCCTGGACGGCGCATTCTTACGTGGAAACGCGATCGGGCTCGTCGCTTCGTCGTCAACGGCGGCCAGCACGCGATCGCAACAGCGTGCAATCCTTTTCCCCTCATTTCTTTTCCGAAAGTTCTCTCCCGTCTCGGAGTCGTTGACATCGACTCTCCGCGCGAGTGTTGTTACGCGAGAACTTTTTATCGCGAGCCCCCCGTACTTTCCTCGCGATACTTTACCTTGTCGGATAAGAGCGTTGCAATGGTAATACGCCCGCGATTTCGTTGCACGAACGGAAGGTCGTTCGATTGAAGTTAACGCAAGTTATACAAAAATCTAACCGGATCGAGTCCGTCGAAGGTAATTTGACTCAATTTGCAGTGTAGCCGCAGGGAAGTCGACCAATTACGTACGAAACGAAAGTCAACTGTTTGGCGCGGTTTGTCCGATGAGCCGAGGAAAACGATCAAAATCTATGTGGATGTGCAATTTAAATCTTTTAAATCTTCTGGCGAACAAAAATTTATCGAGGAATATAGTTTACATATTTTTGTAATCATTTCAATATAATCTATATTATTTACGAGGATATTGAAACAACTTTTACAGCGAAACAATACGTGATTGATTAGAAGGATATATTTATATTAATTTAAAAAAATGTAGAAATTTTTAATGAGAACAATGAACTCGTTTTTTAAATACCAAGTTCATCAATACGAATTTCAAGTCGTCTAAAAATTTTTCTTCTCGTTTTATTTTTTTCGTGCTTCATCTGTTCGCAAATATAAGTACTTCCCAAAAGAGTTGTCCTGAATACTCGTAGTTAAAATTATTCAGATAATAAAAAAATTCTTTTATTCCAATGTTGGTTATATAGCGCGAGTCGCACGAATAAGGCCTGATCTAGAGAAAACATGATTCGATATTGCAAAATAGAGAACTAATTGCCCGGCTGTTAAAGATGCGATTAACTTCGGTTGACAGATGTCATCCAAATTAATAATTACTCGCAAGTTAAATGTTTCGGAATTTTCGTAAGGGAACGAAAATGTCAGCCAGTTTCCTCGGCGAAAATTGAATCGACTGCGGATAACATCGATCGTCGAACAGCGGCGGCGGTCATTAAGCGGAGTATACGTTCCTGCCAGGTAAAATTAAGACCGGTTTTAATTGCCTGCGAGGCGTTTTCGAGCAATCGAAAGTTCGTAATGAAGTGTTCGCCGCGCAGGGCAACTCGTTGCCGCTTTGTCGGTAGCTACTTTATCTCGCCAACCGCGAGATAATAAAACCGTTCCTCGCTACGACAATCATTTAATGGCTCATTATCGCGGCGACGTTCTCGCCTCGGATCGCCAGCCCTCGGAGTCCGTAAAAAATCCGCTCGCCCGACAAACCTCGCATAATTAGCCTGAGAGCACGAGAGTTCGTTCGACCTGCTCGGCCGAACATCTCGCCCGAAATTAAAAAGTTGAGTCGATGTTCCTTCGCGCGGTACGCGCAATCAACTCTTGCCTGATCGTTTGCCAGCAATTTTCAAAGTTTCGGCAGCTCATAATCTGGTAGTTGAAAACACAATTGACTAGAAGAGATGAAATTATTGCACGTACGTACGAGGAAACATTCGAATACTTTCGAAAACTAGCGTGTATTTCGCAGAGATCACGGGAAAAAATATTCGTTTAATAATGTTCGGTACACTGTGATTATACTGCGCGTATTTCTGAATGACATCTATATTTTGTTGCAAAGTTGCAATTATCAAATTACGTAAGTCACTCTAGAAAGTAAAAGTGTAATGTAATGTTCGATTATATAAGAAGCCATTATTTAATTATCGTTTAATTACATAGGTATATATAAATATCGGTTTTACTTCTCGTGAAGTTACCTTTTATCTATGCGATATAATCCGATCAATTTACACCGGTCAATCAAAACGCGAACGATAAAATATTCTCGTTTAGTTTCCTTTTACCGAAGTTTTCACGCCCTTCTCGTTTCACTCGCCATTGTACGGCAAGATGAAGTTGTAACCCCACTGTTGGTATATATCAGGCACAAAATTACCAGTATCTACTTCGATAGTTATCCTGTCCCGTTGGGAATGAACACGCAAACCTTATTGAACATTCTTCAATCGATACTGCATTAACGTATTTCAACATTGACGATTATTAATAATTATTTAAATACCGACGGTATCGCAATGCGCAGAGAATCTAAACTAAAAAACTTTTCACTCCAAATTTTCCTCGTTTTTCAACTTTTCCATTCTTCAGAGAATATAAGTATTAGGTTAGCATTAACGTATTTCAACATTGACGATTATTAATAATTATTTAAATACCGATGGTATTGTAATGCGCAGAGAATCTAAACTAAAAGGCTTTTCACTTTAAATTTTCCTCGTCTTTCAACTTTTCTACTCGTCAGAGAATATAAGTATTAGGTTAGTCAGAAAGTAATTCTGCCTCTTTCTGTGTGAAAATGAAAAGGAAATTTTAAAGAGAGAAACAAAATCTTTATTAGATATATTGTTTATTTTGCCATCTTCAGGCAAATTCACTGAAAGTGAAATTTAGCGAAACATTTCTGACATAGTTTCTATTTCTGATAATTTTTTTTTTTGCACAGTATTTTTTTCTTCTCGAAATACAGAAAAATATATCCGACTCCAAACGAACAATTATTTACGAGATCTTCTTTTTCAAGAATGTTTAAACAAATTTGAATGTCGAACAAACAATCATTTACGAGATAAATGAACGAGAAAAAATAAATTCTTTGTCTGAAACAAGTTTGTACAATCAGCCATCGGATTAATGAATCGGATTCTATTAGAAAAAAATATTACTTTTTGGCAAGATGAAATTTACGACGCTACCGGTGTTCAACTTCAATCGATCGAAGTGGAAAGCTTCTCAGCGTCACGACGACGACGACGGGTAAATTAGAAATTATCCATATAATAATTCACTGGCACGGAAGCAGCTGTTGCACATTCATCTGCAATTCCTCTTGCAGTGTCTCGGTAGTGGATTGAAGCGTGCTTGGTCTCCGTGCGTCATTACCGTTAATAATCGAGCGGCTCGCTTGCGGTTCAATGCTCAACTCTATTCCGTTTAATCGTCGAATCGCTTGAAGATGAAGCCATAAAGATTATAATAGGCGTACGACTACCAAGCGCGTACCTATCTCCTCGTAGCCACCTCTCCTTTTACCGGAGTCGCCTGGGCCGTCGTAGTCTCCCACGGACGTGTACACGTACATGCATCAGTCGTTCTCGTATGCGGTCTGCCGCACTGCTTTGGGATCGCCGACGCTCATTTTCATATTCATTAAGCCAACCCCAAGATTAGCATGCTAATTGCAATAATGAGCGGCAGCTTTCCACGTCGTCCGGGCTTCTCTTCCTCGGCCCCTTTTCCTTCCCTTCACCATCTGGATCGTCTCTTCTCTCACCTCTCTCTCTCTCTCTTTTCTCCGTCCGTATTCAATCACCTGCTTTTCATCACCCGCTTCGATAGATTGGAAACGTAGTTTGAAAATAATTCTAACACTCCGGCGATTGATAAATTTTGTATTCGGGAATCTCGGGGAACATGAGAATTTCGGCCAGTGTTGATTCGACGAAAGTCCCAGAAACTGGAATTGTACATGGTTGCGCGTCTGACTGCGACCGATCGAATCTACTTGAATCTGAGCAGTCTGATTCAAAGTGGCAAGCTGGAAGAGTCGATAAATCTCACAAAGTTACATAAATTATTCGGATTGAAAAAAGTAGATTTCCGTTGAGAGAAATTCTCGTCGAGCCGAGATAAGGATGACGTTGGACCATCAACGACTTGCAGCGTCGAGGGTTCACCGGGTCACCTGTGTAAAACCCGTACGTTACTACCGGCAGGGTATGTGGCTCCTCGAACGTTATATAAAGTCGCGTAACACCTGTTAAGTCCGGTACCCTACGAGACGGCACGAAATTTCCGTTCGACCGCTAATGATTTACCGTGCGCTGGCCGGCGTACTTCCGAGAAAGCAGTCGCTCCTCTCTGCAAATAACTTTCGTACTTTAAAACGCGAAGCGCGTCCTGCCTATTATCCAGACCACGTATAAAGAGATTCATTCATTCGTCCTCTACGATCGAATCCACCAATTCCTAGTTTTCTTTCATTGTTTCTTTAACACGCGATAATTACAACAAAAAAAAAAAATATTGGATCGTAAGTTATTTAAACGTGTTTTGTTTTACAGTTGTTTCATTTGATACTGTTGAAGTGAAAAGGTAAGGTGGTAATAAATTAATCAGAAAAAGACACAAATGTATAACATAATGGAAGAAGGATTATATATTGACTCGTCGTTTCAAATTATTAGATTATTAGATCATGAAATAAGTTTCGCTGTTCAATTTTTAACACTAACAATTCGTTACAGAATACGAGTAAATAAGTATTATTGGTTGTAGCTCAATTCAGTTTGTTCCAATGATTTCGATAATAGTAATATTCGTTGTTAGTTTTCTCTATAACATAATCAAGCAAGTATTGTATATTTTCACTGTAATCGTAACGATTCTTCAGACGATATATGTTGCGCAGCAGTTCGTTCAAATTTCGTTTATTTCGGATGTACGAAATTTATAATTGATCAATTTCTCCAAAACAAACAAGAGTCCGAACTTCTCGCTTAATCCGGAGAATCCGACGAGCAAAGTTCCATCACGTGTGTCGAAATGTACATACGTGCGGAAATAAAATTTCGGCATCGAGACGCCGGGATGTTCGGTTGCGCGAGAAGGAAGAAGCCCGATCGGATGTATCGGTTCATTCATAAGTGGCCGGTAGTGGATGGTTCCCGTGCGAGGCATATATACAGGGTTCGTTGGGATCGAGGCTAGACGCGCGTGCACGTGAGCTCGTGCTGCTCGTCGGTATCGTGCGTGCTGGCAGGTGTGTAGGTGTAGCATGGTCACGTAGGTGACTGTGTAGGTGAGCACACAGCGTTTGGGGCCGTGTGTCGGCCGGCGTAAGCCGGTCTACTTGGGTGGTCCGTCGAAGAAGAGACCGCACGCAGAGGCCTATCCCCACCAGAAAAACTTCTCTCGCGTTCTCCTCGTCTCTACCGTCGGGCCTATTGCTCAGCAGCCGTCGCACACCACGACCAACCGGTCCCGTGTGTATGTACACACGCGTGTGCGTGGTGTGTGCGCGTATGTGTGTATGTATGTGTGTGTGTGTGTGTGGATGGCCGGAATATCTCTCAATCTAGCTGGCTGAATTCCGGCCGGTACTTACCGACGAGGAAGACTACTCTCTAAACACGGGCCGACTAGCGTTTTAAACGTTATTTGTGTCCGCGTTAGAATAAATTTCGGGCCGCCTCGTCGCTGGAGGTCGATCCCTCGACGGCGTGTAACTACGCGACACGATCACCCACCGTAAACGTTTGCACGACCTGCATCGGACACGATTGAAGTTTGACGGGATGCCAGCGTCGTTGTTCAACGTCAATGTCTGCCATAAAGAAGCTCCGCCCTTAAGCGTGGACGTTACTTATTGTACATACACGTTCTCTCGCGAGACGGTGGGATTTTGATCACTGTGAGTGAGCGTGTTACGTAGAACCTACACGTTTATCTGGATTCTTATGTTTTTTACAAAAATAGAAACAGATTTCCTTGCTGTTTTAAACTTCTGACAAAATTCTGAGATATTTGTCAATGTCCTCGCCGCGTCACGTAACCATCGAGCGTCGTTCAACTTTCTTCTCGTTGAAAACGACGAATTTCCGTTCTACGAAAAATGGTTCACGCAACTTTGTTATACGTTACTTGATACAATTATATTTTTCAACAGCACCAGCGATTGTATTATTCTTTTTAAATGATAATAAATCTCGTCCCGACTGAGACGAAGCGACTGGTTGGATTTTAATCACGATCAAAGATGGGGAAGATTAGGACTTCCTGGTGGAAAAGAGTATATCGTTTTCTCCCTAGCGCGCCTTTTTGCAATCGTAAATCGAAGGAAGTGGAAAACCAACTGTTAGGGCAATTTAATTGCTCACCCAACACGATACTTCAACTATGATTTTGTTAAGAACTTATCGCACGAACTACAAGGGAACACGATTTAATTCTCGACGTTCCCTCTACAAGAAGAGTTTGAATTTAAGTGAATTTTCCGGACAGAAAAAGAATTTCGCCGGATCGAGAGGACCACCCTCTAAGCCCGCTAGAGACTATCGCCGATACTCGCAGGTTCATTAATCACCGAGTATCGTGTAATTCCTCGTGACAGGCGATCGCTTTTTCTCCCGCGCTCCGTTTGTCGTCCGCGTGTTTAATTGATTAGGAACGGTCCACGTTCGCGAAACGCCGATCGACGATCGCCTCGCAGGTGTTGCGAAGATTGTTTGCGGACGTTGTAACGTCATTAGCTCGGTACGTTATCCATCATAACTAACGAGGTTTACCTGGGAAACGAGTCGCGGGCCTCTCTCTCTCTCTCTCTCTCTCTCGCTTAAACACCGTGCAGATTAGTTAGCCGAGTTAACTGAATTTCAAGTCCCTTGGATTCAACCACGGACTCTTTACAGAATACGTATCTAGAGTATGTAATAGGTAAATAATGGGGCGCTCAAAGCCAGAGCACTCGGATCGAAATTACTTCGAATTAAGTAGCTTGACTTGTTCGGGAAACTTGAAGCCGTGGACTGTTGTTGGCACTCGAGCGACTCGATCGATCTTTCTCTTTCTCTTCTCTTCGCCTCTCTTGATAGACAGTGAAATTACTCCGAGCGAACTTAATTACCGCGAAAAGTATATATCGCATATGTATTGAGCTTCTTGGCGTTCTTTGGAAGTGTTTGACGATCGCGGAAATTTGACAAGAGGTTTTCGTTAAAAAAAAGAAACGATACTTTTTCATAGGCTAGTGTAATCCGAACGAAGCTCCGCGTTAATCGCAAACACGTGGTACGTTACGTAGTGACGTTATGATAGAAAATTGAACGAGTATTTGTACGACGAAGATTGGAAATCTGACAAGAGGTTTCATTCAAAAGAAAAGAGAGAGAGAGAGAGAGAGAGAGAGAAAAATGGATACTTTTATTCAAAACAATGTAATACGAACGAAGCCCTGCGTTAATCATTGATCGCGAACACGCGGCACGTAGAAGATTGAACGGGTATATGTACGACGAAGATTGTGTGAGCGCGTAGTTGGCGCGAGATTTCACGGGCGTTCGCAAGGAATCCGAAGGAACGCCCTGATTAAACGCTCCGTCACAGTGTTGCGCGCTCGCGTGCAAACGCGAGTGTCACGCCGGCCGCGCGCTGCGTAACACGACGACGCACGCGTGTGCGTAGACGTGCCGCTTTATTACGCGGCGCGGAGTCAGGAATGCCAAGCTTCGTCGCGATCTAATGACTCTTGCTATTACTCAGCCGAGAGTTTGGCGAATCTGCCTAATCGAGTTGACAGTGTACACGTGCGTGAGCAGCCATGCACCGCCGCTACCTACGTACGTGTGTGTGTATATGTGCCTGAATGGTGTCTGAATGGCGGAAGGATTGATTGACCGATCGACACGCGTTAACTTTAAGCAGAACGCGTGTTCTCGCTGCTCCTGTTGATTAACCAAAGTGCTCGAACTAACAAAGTATCGGATGAAGTTGGGGATTGCAGCACGTGGGTGCAAAAGTGTCGTGCGTGATTGCAAAAGTTGGTCGGAGAGAGAGAGAGAGAGAGAGAGAGAGGGACGCAGCGTAAGAAATTAGAAAACATATCGAAAAGTTAATTACACCGAGGTGTGTTTATCTACGAACAGTTCTCTTATCGCGGTCGAAGTTTTGGCGTCGAGTTTTCCATCATTTTCCAGATACGGATAATAAAAATAGCTGGCGACAGCGTTAACCATAACCGGTGCGGAAACGATAAGCTGGAAATGACGGGAGAGGTAAAAGTTAAACGAAGACAAATGCGGCTGTAACATCGAGTCGAGATTACACGTGTACGCAACGACTTTCTTTTTAATTAACTTTGCACGGATCTGAATCCGTACAGACAGAGCGAAAAAAAGAAGAAGAAAAAAAAGGAGAACGTCCAAGGCTAACACAAAGGAACGCTTTATATGTATATATGTATATATATATATATATATATATATATATATATATGTATGTATATATATATATATATGTATGTATATCGGCGAGCGAGATCAAAATTGTTCCGTGTAATGAAAGAGACCGCCAACAGGCAGAAATTAGATAAACGGATTACAGTAGCTAATCCGTGTTCCCGTGACTGGTAACAATAGTAATTGCGTCTAATTAGACTAACGTTTTCATTGCTTCTTTGCCACAACAACGTCCCGTCGGCGATAATTACGCGAAACAGCGGGTCTCGCGATACGATTTAGATAGCACGACTATGATGATCCCGGTTAAAAGCTGGGATCTTTAATTGGATCTCGCGTTCGCGGGAGCAAAGTCCACGGGTGCCGTGTGTCAAAGCGGGCACGCGAGTCGAGAGAGGTGGTTTGTTTGACCTTCTCCTTTTTCTCGGTTTGCTGAATCGCTGGAATGTCACCGAGTGTAAATGCACTAAATAATACCATCGATAAGAAAGGCACAGCGTTCAAATTTCGCCTGACACATGTCCCGTGGAATAAATCCTCTCGCGTGCTTATCGTGGTTTCCTTTACTCAGCGACGAAGAGGGAAAAATAACTCGAACATAAGAACAACGATGTTTCTTCGTACGAAGTTTCATTTTTGACACTTAACATTGGGATGAACAATGAAATACATGTTTGCCTCGAAAATTTGTTTCTTTTTCATTGACGTAATAAAATTCCTAACTCTGAAATTTCATCTTCGTGATACACATAAATGGAAATCATTGTTAACTGATGGAATTATTTTAACCGTGATGAATGAAAATCCAAGATTTTCCAAGATAATGTACCAATATACCAAAAAGATAATATACCAATATACCAAGATAATATACCTATCAGGATCCTCTTGCACAAAGGTGAACAGCGAAATGCATGTTTGGTTCAAAAATTTGTTTTCTAATTGATGTAACAATTCCAATCTCTGGAACTTCCTCCTCGTGATACACAAAATCATTGTCAATTGATGGAATTATTTTATGATAATGAAAATCCAAGATTTTCCAAGATAATGTACCAAGATAATGTACCAATATACCAAAAAGATAATATACCAATATACCAAGATAATATACCTTAATATACCTATCAGGATCCTCTTGCACAAAGGTGAACAGCGAAATGCATGTTTGGTTCAAAAATTTGTTTTCTAACTGATGTAACAATTCCAATCTCTGGAACTTCCCCCTCGTGATACACAAAGTCATTGATGGAATTAACCATGACAGTGAGAATTCAAGATACTCAAATATACTTATAATATACCTTAATATATCTATCAGAATCCTCTTGCATAAGGATGAACAATGAAATGCGTATTTGACAAAAAAATTTTGTTTTTTCATCGACGCAACAATTCCTACCTCTGAAACTTCCTCCTCGATGCACAAAATCATTGACCGAATTATTTTAACCATAATAATGAGAATCCAAGATTATGCAAAACGTTAATAGCGTTTATAAAACTAGTCTGTGGGACGATCTATAGACTCTTCAACGTCCATTTATTAAAAATACCTGTCGAGAAGTGTCGTTTTCAACTCTACTTTTTCATCCTAAACTGATTCAGCCAATTTCAGCTACAAGACAGCACTTGGTAGAACACTCGTACACGATTTAATCACACAGTTGCCAATGGATTTGCATCAGCTACTGTCATTACCGGCAATTGAATCGCCTCGATACGGATTGAATCGACCGATTCGTTTGGTTCGTTGCTTCTCTGAGGTTTCAGCTCGTCCGGCGCGGAACCTGTTTTCCGTCAGGCAATAATTCACGCGCGACGCACAATGACGTTAAACCAGTTATTTTGAATATAATTCCGCGCCGCTTGTGCGCGCTATTAATAGCGCGGACAGACGATAATGACACGAATGAAGATCCATAGAAAAGTCAACCGGTCGGCGGGAAATTTATCTGGTTTCTTTCTCTTTTTCTCAGTTCTCGACATCGCGTTGCGAGGATCAAGCATTAGGACCGGCGACGAAACCGGTTGTGTCATTCATAATATCGGCATCGTAGCGTTTATATTGATATCGTAGGCACGTAGGATTATATTTTTCATCGCGTCGGGTTTTTCCTCTTTGCTCCGGCTGGATTGTTTCCCTCGGCTGTTTGGACCGGCGCTTTCTCTTTCTCCGATGGAACCGGTTTGTTTAAATTACCCGCCTGAGATCGCTGGGTCAAAGTGTTTTCAATCGCGTTACGCACGAAATTAACGATCGCTCGTTACAGCTAAATTTCGCTCGGGAATGTCGTTAGAGTTTGCCGGTAGTTTATCCTACTCCTACGCGATCATGCGTTGATGTAACGTGTTAACTTTTTCCAGCGATCGCGGAACGAGAATTCACCCGTTCGATCGACCAGAGCTCGCGAGAAGCTCGTACGACGTCGCTCGCAACACCGATTTCCATTCTTATATATCTGTTGAATATGTATATTTTATTGTAATTAAAGCGATCGCGGAACGAGAATTCACCCGTTCGATCGACCAGAGCTCGCGAGAAGCTCGTACGACGTCGCTCGCAACACCGATTTCCATTCTTATATATCTGTTGAATATGTATATTTTATTGTAATTATATTGTACTCGCGAAAGAAACAAATCTTGAATCGACGTACAAGTATAAACGACATCACTTTCATATCCTTAGCAAGAGGAAGGAATTCTGATTTTCAAGATTCGAGCAGTGAAAGCATGAAATCTTGGAATTGTACTCGCGAAAGAAACAAATCTTGAATCGACGTACAAGTATAAACGACATCACTTTCATATCCTTAGCAAGAGGAAGGAATTCTGATTTTCAAGATTCGAGCAGTGAAAGCATGAAATCTTGGAAACTATTCGAACTATCATTGAGCTATTCGATCTAAGGTTCGAAAGCAACTTGAAACGAATGCATCGCAAATGTACTCGTTTCGAGCCTTTTTCACTTTCAAATATAGTATTTGAAACTGGTGGAGTAGAAACGTAACATCAAACTCGACTTGTATAAAGTGCGTACATTGAATTTTATTTGTGCATTATGAATCCATTGAAAGTGAGATATTTTTACTTTCGAGTAGTATTTGAAACCCATGAAATGAAACATAATATTAGACTTGATAAAATATACAAAATGCATAATATCAAACTTTATTTGACTTGTATGCATTATGAATCCATTGAAAGTGA
>NIPQ01032080.1:0-68822 GCA_002806875.1 Lepidotrigona ventralis hoosana
AAAGTACAGATATTTATTGGAGTCAAGCAAACACAATGATCTGACAATTCAATGTGCGAGAATTAATATAAAATATAAAATAGATTTGTAAAACGATTTTGTAAAATAAATTATATAATTGATGTATATTCGATGAAATTGCAATTAGTCCAAATTGCTCAAAAGCTCGCATTGAATTGCCCGTCAGTCCCTCCTGTTGATCATCGTTTTGTTTGACATAAAGCAGCAGTCTATCTCTAGGAGATTCTACACCACTTTATTAAAATTTTATACGAATTCAAAATGATATGTTCTCATTGAGTATGGCTCATTCTTATTCTCTTTTCAATTGCTTTCATCACGATTGTCATCGTGCAGAATAACAAATGGAAAGCAAATTAAAGGGATAGTTTAGAATTTCCTGACGGAAGCATAGTTGCCAAATCTAGAAATTGAACATGGTTGTCACATTTTTGTTCCATCGATCGGTCGTGTCCCTGAAATGGTGAAATGGTGAAATTTGCAAAATTGTGACTGCATGATTATTCGTTGTCTTAGAGTCAGGTCGAAGTTCACTCGAGCTCGATCAAAATTATCCGATCAGATTCAACTCCGAAATGTCAAATGCTTGACTCCAATAGATATCCGGGTAATTTGAACAAATGTTTAGAATAATTAAAAATACAAGCTTATCATAACTTCGTAAAAAAAATCATATAACACTTTACTTGAATTTTTTTTAAGATATAAAGTTTTTGCTTCGATCACCCGTTGTTTTCTTGAAGATATTTTTATATTATGTAGCAAGTGAGAAATTGAAGAAATTCCTGTTCTCGAAATTTGTAAAATTTCAAACGTTTTTAAAAATATCAAGAATTTTTTTATGACTGGAAATCCACCATAGAAAATTTAAATTATGTCTTTTTTCAATATCTTAAAACTTGTAAAGAAATTCGATAGTATGTATGTAGAATCTACGTAATAGGAAAAGTATAAATATAACATAAACGCCGAGGATCACTAGAAGAGATGAGATTACAGTCACGACAAAGAACGATAATTGGCAGGCGAGGCGGACAAGCAATTCAATGCGAGCTCTCGAACGATTCGGATGAACCGCAAATCGAATTTGAACCGCAAATTGAATACATACAATTTTATAATTATTCCTTGTATTGCTGTACAATTTTTTTCGCCATTCTCTTAAACTATGATCATTAGGATTAGACGATAAAATGTTAGAATTTCTCAAATTTTTAACATTACATTAATCTATACATTAATGTTTATGTATTTTTTAATTCTCTAATATCTCAAAAATTAGCCGAAGCTCAAATTTTATATTTGAAATCCTGGCTAGTTCTCATTTTAAATATCACGCGATTCGTCTCCGGGACGAATTACAGCCCAATTAGTTAAATCCCAGTACAAAATAAGGATATTGTTCCGCTCTCTTCTTCTAAAATGTTTGCTGAATTTGAGAATTTAATTGTTCGGAATTTTACGGTACCTAACGTATAAAAGACAACGAAAGACAGAAGGTGGTATAAAAATTAGTTAAGAATTACCAATGTTTCCGATCGGCTGCTATTGACCAGAGATGGATCTACGTATATATGGATATACTGCCTTGAGAATTGCATTTGTGTGTGTTTTATTGATTCTAGACGCTCGATTAGGCCCGATGCAGTTACGAAGGGTCAGCGGTGTTTTGAAAGGACAGGGACGCAAAGTTTTTAAAAAGTTTTGTTTCATAAAAAGAAGGATAAGAGAATATTATATTTCTGTTCTTTCAAAAGAATCGCTGTTGCGATGATTTGCCGTAAATCGGTTGTTTACATCGGGCCTAACGTTAACTGCAAATTATTTGCTCTTGTTTATAGATTAGATTTCGTTCTTAATTATAGAATAGATTTCGTAAAATTGAAGGATCTACTTCCAAACAGAGAATTCTCCAAGATTTTATATCTTTAGAGTTTCACATGTCACGCCTTTGAAATTTTATTTCAATGGCCATTAAAAACTAAATAAATATACGGTAGTCAATCACTAGTTATCAATCAAAATAATTTAGGAAGTAATGTAATTAGTTAAAAATTATTTTTAAATATAATGAAATATAAATATATAAGTATAAATTAATATACATGAAATGTATATGTATATGTATATGTATATGTATATTATCCGATCTATGCAAGTATAGTCGATGATATAATTCATCTGTAGAAGAAGAAAACGTTTATCCGTCTCGAATTCGCCATCAAACTCATCAGTGGAGCTGATGGTGGCGACCCCAAATACTTGGTTGTAGGGACTTCTAGGCTGGGAATGGAACGGCACCGATCCTAAGGCAACAGGTCTGCACGGTGTGCGCTTAACCACGGTGTATGAGATCGTCATCGATCCGCAGGTAACTTACATTCACCGACGGTTTGTAATTTTTATTTTTTGAACTTGTATTTTGTTGAGCGTTCGGGGACTCGACACTGAGAGATGAGATCATTATCTTCATCCTGGTTACCGGCCGAAGAATTAGAACGATTTGGAATTGAAACGATTGGAATTAGTATTTGAATTGAGATTCAAGAACTTGAAATGCGCGCGAAGACCCGCAGTGACGTAGAACGTCGGGAGATGTCACGCACTATACGAAATCATTGACGAAATCAACTATTTATATCTAATTATCGAATTGTGCGTTTTATTATAAACGAACGAATGCTCATTTGCTCCCCATTCCGAGAATTATTGTAATACACTCGCTTAGTTGATATACTGATATACGATACGAATATAATGATACGAATTCAAGCATCAATTTGGTTGGAGTGGGGAGCATTCCAACTCAGTTTTATACCACGTACAGTAACTGTGATCAGATACAAATAGTCGATACTATATATTGTGGCAAAACTGTTTTATTTTCAAAGTATTGATTATTTTATAATATCACTTTGAAAAGAAAAGTGTATAATTATTTAATAGTAAGTGTGTGTGTGTGTGTATATCAAAGTGAGATTTAGTAAATAATAACTTAAGAGAATTTTCTCGAATTTTTAGTTATAAAAATATTAATATTGTTAAAATATTAAATTTATGTTAACATTAGTTACAGTTTCATTAGTACAATATAATTTGTAATATACTTTCACAAATATTAAAATAATTTATATGATGTATAATATAATGTACTGTAAACAATACATTTTTAAGGTTATGTTATTTTAAAATTAAATATTTTCAAACCTGTTATTAAATATAATTTGAACATTTTTATATATACTAAAAATATAATCTTTTGTTGCTTTTGACTTTTATAATTCTATAAGTATGTATGTTTAACAATTAGACAGATGCCAAGCGTCAAAGATGAATCTGAAGCAGAAGGAGAAGAAATGTCTCATGACAGTAATGAAAGTAATCAAAGTTCTGCATCGTGTGACAGTAGTGCAGAACACAGTGATAGTGATGATTCTTCAGAGATGGATGAAGATGAATGTGAAAGACGACGTAATGAATGCATGGAAAATTTAGTAGATTTAGAAAGACAATTTACACTTCTTAAAGAACAGTAAGTTTTAAATATAATATTTTTATAGAATGAATTTTGTCATTGTAAGTTTGACATTTTAATTTTCATAATTTTAGGCTTTACCGTGAAAGAATTACCCAAGTAGATACAAAATTAGGAGAAGTTCGAGTAGGAAAATCTGAAGAATATTTAGTACCATTGGAACGATTAAAAGAAAATATGAAAACAAAAACAGAAGTAGCTGGAATATTAAAGCAATATAGATTACAAAATATCCAAAATAAATTTTTAGCAGAAGAACAAGCTGCATTACAAAATTTTGAGAGTGAGAAAGAATTAATCTGGGACTGCATTCATAATGACTTGCAAGAGAAAATACGTAGATTGGAGGAAGATAGAAATAATGTTGATATTCATGCTGATTTATGGTTAAATTCTAATGGTAGAAGACGCAGAAATCATACTGAAAGAAGAAGAGCTGTTTCTGTTGCTGGACCTTACATTGTTTATATGCTTAATGATGCAGACATCCTTGAAGATTGGGCATTGATAAAAAAAAGTCTTAGTAGTCGTAAAGCTGAAATAATATAATCTATACCGAACAGAAGCATTTCTCAAAACACAGCAATCTTAATAATATTAATGTATCACCCTTTTATAGGAGTGAGATATATGAAACAAGCGATAAAATTATCTTCATTTTACAATATTGGCACTTTCTTTACATTTATGACATGTATAATATATAGAGTGCCTTCTTTAAAATATTTTGATCTCTATAGGTTTATTTTAATTGATAAGACAATGGTGCAGATAGACTATTGAAAAAATAAAATACTTATGCCTTTAAAAATACAATTCATGAATTGATAATATATTAAATAATTGTAATATAATAATTATTATTTTGTTTATGAATATAGTAATACTTAGTTACAAAAACAGTTTAATGCTAAATTATGCTAATGTAAATATTTAAATAATTTTAGTCAGTCCATCATATTTAGTTCAGTATCAAGCAACATATTTCTCAAAAATTTAATATTATATTATTATATTATAACAATTCATTAATTGTAATTTATTTTTGAAATTGTAAATTTAATTTTTAGGAACATAT
Organism: Lepidotrigona ventralis hoosana; assembly: GCA_002806875.1. Lineage (NCBI taxonomy): Eukaryota > Metazoa > Arthropoda > Insecta > Hymenoptera > Apidae > Lepidotrigona > Lepidotrigona ventralis. The sequence goes on from NIPQ01032080.1 coordinate 4,635, forward strand.
AATTACACATGTACAAATTGTATCATAAAAATTAAATATTTTGAATAAACTTTCAACAAAAATAGTATTTGTACAAAATTTGTGATACCTTTTATCAATATAACTTAATATTTATTGAATATATATCTGTAAGTTCTAAATAATTAAAAGAATTAATAATGAGCCCTAAAAAATAAATTGAATTTTCCAGTTGTATATCCTGTATGTATAAATATGAGCAAATTCTAATTAATGTATGATTAAAAATTTTTTGTATCAATGCGTTAATTGTTAAATTAATTTAAGTTATTAAATATAATTGTTTTAAATTCAGATATATTCAGATAAAACGTAATATGTAATTAACAATAAAATTATTATATATAATTATTACTTGAATTTAATAAAAAAAATAATAAAAAGCTAGATTTTATCTATTTATTTTCATAAAATAGGTAACACAACAAAAATGAAAGACAAGTAAAACAAACACTTGTTTGACGTAACATTATATATTTATATTATAATATTTATATTATAATATTTATATTATAATAATTTTATAATAACATTAAGTTATTAATAACTCTAAATGAATTTTATATATATTAAATTAAATCTTTAATTAAGTTATTATTTTACTTTCAGGATAAATTAATTTCATTAAAAATTAAAAATTTCTTATTATTAATAATTGCAATTAAATATAATTTTTATATTTATTTTAAAAAATTATTATTTATTACATAATAATCTAAAATTAAAAAATGTAATTAAATTTGTAAAAATTAAAAAAAAAGCAATATGTCTATATTTAAAATAAAAGTAAAGGCAAAATTATTTGTTTTAATAATTAATCTTAAGAGTTATAAGCTAAAAACAAAAATGCCATGATCTCTCTTGCATATACTAAAACGGATATAGTAATAATATAGAGAAAAATATATGAACAAAAAATGCAAAAAATCATTGAAATCATATTATGAGAAATTATGTTATGAAAAATTAAAGTATAAATTAAAATATAAGAAATAAGAAACTTTTATACTAATTTAGTAATCTGATAAAATAACTAGTTGTTACTGATAACAACTATAACAACTATCTAGTGAAATAGTATTTTCAAAATATTCCAGGAAATATTTGAAACTAAAACAGAAATCTAATAGAACCAATATAAAGTACACATATTAACCAAATAGCAATAATAATAAATAATAATGAATAATAAAAAATGATAATAAATAATATACTTATATGTTTAATGTACTATATGTAACATATTTTTTAATTATTCACATATTGAACTGAATTCATACACTAATATGTTAATTCATTCAATAATATTTTAATATATGGTTTAGTTTTATTAATTTAAGAGAAAAAATATACTCAATTGTCTTTAATAAAATTTATTTTTAATTTTTTCGATATTATATTATATAACAATATATTTATTTTGAAATAAATAATCTTAATATTACAATTATTCAATACATTATCTTTGTTATTATAAATATAACTAAATATATAAAAATATATAAATGCAAATTGTTTATTATATATTATTAATTATAATATTAATAACATTACAAATATTAATTATTTATTATATTTTTGTGAAATACTGAAATCGCATGAATTTAATAATTCATAAGAATTATTTCAACAATATTTCACAAATACGCGCATTAATATATAAATTGCAATAGAGAACATGAGCAATGCAATACAAAGATAGTAAATCATAATGAAATTTACATTTAAACGGTAATAAAATAGAAATATAGCTTATATTATATAATTTTGATAGTAACAAATTATATTTAATTAAGAGTTTAAAATTCTTTTTTCATATATTTTGATTTTATCTTATTTTCAAATTCTAATTTGAAAAATTAGTTTTAGCGCTTTCGTGCGATTAGATTTATACGTTCATACGTGAGGTTATAAGAATCAATAGGAGAGCTGCCTTTGCAATTTGAGGTCAACTGTAGGACAGTGTCATTCTACTGCGAATACTTCAAGAGGATTCTCATACATTGTAGGTAAGGATATTTTCTTTAATTTTGCAGTATATGTAAGAAATCGCATCTGCAGGAATTTCTATATAAAACATCAAGATTTTATATATACATTTTCTGCAGTGTTTTGTTTCTTAAATTTCTATAAAAATGATTTTAATACGTGCCGCGTGCATTCAGTGCCGAAGTTTCACTATAAGGTCATTATATGCAATAGTTCGACTACATTATAATTAATTTTGAAGTATGTTATATTTTTCTTGAAATAAAAGAAGTGTTAACTTAATTTTAAGATTTTTAGATTTCTTCCAGTGACCTTGACAAGGTCAAACCAATTATTTCCAAGTTTCCAACTTGTCTACAAGTGATCTTAATTTCACAAATATTTTGTAAAAAACACTTAAGATACATAAACTTAAATATAATTTAATGTTAATGTTAAAAGGAAGTCGATTTATATTTAAAATTATTAATAACTGACATGTAATTTGAAGGTTGGAATATACAACTTTCTTATACTAAATCATTTGTATTTAATAATTTTTCTACATTTAAGATCAGTACATGTTTTCTTTATTGTTATATACTTCTATTTCAGGCTTTTAATCAGGAAATACAGTACTAATTATAGTGAAAAAATGCCAATCAAAAGTATTAAGGCTCGTCAAATTTTTGATTCTCGTGGTAACCCTACTGTAGAGGTAAGATATTTAAATGTATTAAATTATATTTTAAATATAATATTGTTGTTTGTAGAATAAAGATTTATTTTAATATAATAATTTTTATTCTTAAATTATTGTAATGAATTATAATTTGTAATGAATTATAATTCATTATGACATAAATGTATATTATGTAACCTATATTGAATATTGATGTAATATTAATATATGTATATTGTTCATTTTTAATTATATGTAAAATTTTACATTGTAATTCATTTAATTCGGTCAATTAAAAATAAAATATTAAAATAAAATAAAATGTTCTTATAGTTTCTCATGACATATTTTATTTCTAGGTTGATCTTACTACAGATGATGGGTTGTTTAGAGCTGAAGTACCATCAGGTGCTTCCACTGGTGTTCACGAAGCTTTAGAACTTCGAGATAATGATAAATCTAAATATCATGGAAAGTCTGTTTTCAAAGCTGTAGAAAATATCAATAGTATCATTACACCTGAATTATTAAAGGTATTAAATGTTTAACTATCTATAAATTATTATTTTCAGACATCTTCCAATTTTATACTATCTATTTTTGCTATTATCTATTATATGCTATAATTTATTTATCTTATTAATTTTTTAATCTATTTTTCAAATACATGTAAAAGATATGCATGTTCATATAATTAATTAATTAATTAATTAATATAAGAATGTTTGTTATTTAGTCAAATTTGGAAGTCACACAACAAATTGATATTGATAACCTTCTTTTGAAACTTGATGGTACACCAAATAAGTCAAAATTTGGTGCAAATGCACTTCTTGGGGTTTCTTTGGCAGTTTGTAAAGCAGGAGCTGCTAAAAAAGGGACTTCTTTATATAAGTATGATTTTTAATTTACTTACAACTTATATATTTAAATTTAAAATTATTCAGAGATAATAAATATACAAGATATTTACGTATTTAACATTCAGCGTTTTTTCTTCTAAACAGTAGATGCTATGGAAAAATTAAAGAGGACAAAGTTGTTTTTTTATACACAGTTTAATGGTGCATAAAATTTTTTCCAGTCATATTGTTTTTTAAGAATTGAAGATGATTTTTAACTTTTTAAATGGAATTATATTTTTTTTATGTTATACAAAAGTGAATATGAAGACGAATTCAACGATGTACCATTCAATAATCTTTACATTTAAACATCAGGAATGAAAGAAAGTTTGGATACTATGTATTGATGTATATTGATGTATATTGATCCGGTGTTTTGTATTGAGATGTTTACAGTTCATGTTCAGTATAAATATTTCTACATTTTTGGTGATTTTATGTTGTGATTAGATTTGTATTGTTATTTATTGTTGGATTTTTTAATTATAATTAGTTATACAAAACTATTTGTACAAAGCTAACGGTACATGACATTGTATTTATAACGTGGCTTCAGACTGAGTATGTCAAATTAGGAATTTTTAGACATTTTTTTCCTTCAAGTATTGACGATTTTGAAAAGGCTCACTACGTATAAATTTCAATTAGTTTCGAGTGTGAGGATTTTTTCTTGCAATAGCAGTTGTCATGTCATAAACGTACCATGCAAAGTGTACCATCTTTCAGTGTAAACGCCTGATAACGCCTGATAAAAATAACAAATGCCTATGCATTTATACCACAAGTACAAATAGCAGAAGCTATCAAAAGTTATTTCACAGAGCACAAAAGTGTATTTTAGCAAATAAAAATCATATTGAATATGAACAATTGTAAACATCTTAGTGAATGAATACATGATATGAATACATGAATATGAATACGCAATGTCCAAACTATTTTTTTCATTCCTGACTTTATGTAAGTGTGAAGGTCATTGAATGGTATATCGTTGAATTCGTCTTTATATTTGCATATAACAAAAAAAATTATATATCATTCCATTTAAGAAATTGAAAGTTATTTTCAGTTCTCAAAAAAAAGTATGAATGGAAAAAATTTTTATGTACCATTACGTTGCGTATAAAAAACAATATAACTTTGTCTTTTATTTTTCCATAGCATTTTTTCATCTATACAAGAACAAATGCTGGATAGTAAATCCGTGAACACTCTTATTTATATTCACAATATAAATAATTGTATTCTAATATAACAATTATGCTTAATGTATAATCTAATAATATCTAAGGTCAATACACGACCATCTTTCAAATAATAAAATAAACAAAATTTTATATTTTATGCAATCTTTGGCATTTAAGATATAATAAATAATTTTAATTTCAGATATATTGCGGAATTAGCGGGAAATTCCAATATTATTTTACCAGTTCCAGCTTTCAATGTTATTAATGGAGGTTCACATGCTGGAAACAAATTGGCAATGCAGGAGTTTATGATTTTACCCACTGGTGCTGCCAATTTCACTGAAGCTATGAAAATGGGTACTGAAGTATACCATCACTTGAAAGCTGGTATCAAAAAGAAATTTGGTCTTGATGCTACTGCTGTTGGTGATGAAGGTGGTTTTGCTCCAAATATTCTCGAGAATAAAGAAGCTTTAAATTTGATTATAGATGCTATTAAAGTAAGCATTTTAGTTAAGTTTAAAAAAAAAATAGTTCTATACCAACAAATTTATGGAAAATTCTTTCCTATAGTATTAAATTTAATATTATCAAAATAATTATTGAAATAATTACTCAATCATTATACAATTTAGGTTGCTGGATATGAAGGAAAAATCAAGATTGGTATGGATGTTGCTGCATCTGAATTTTATAAGAATGGAAAATATGATTTAGATTTTAAGAATGAAAAATCTGATCCAAGCACATATTTGGAGTCACAAGCTTTGAAAAACTTATATTTAGAATTTGTTAAGGAATTCCCAATTGTATCAATTGAAGATCCGTTTGATCAAGATGACTGGGATTCATGGACCTCTTTAACATCTTCTACTCCTATTCAAATTGTGGGTGATGATCTCACTGTTACAAATCCTGAAAGGTAAAGTTGAATTATTTTAGATTTCTTTTAATTACATATTTAATGTATAATTACAAATTTATAGAAAATTGATATAATTAAAAATATCAATTTTACAATTTATTTTACAATTACATCATATGAATACAATAATATCGAATGTAAAATTTATAAGTTTTAAAAAGTAATCGTGTTCATTAAAATTCAAAAGTAATAATACAAGTAATGATATTGTGAATTTATTATACGTTGCAGAATTAAAACAGCTATTGAGAAGAAAGCTTGCAACTGTTTGTTATTAAAAGTTAATCAAATAGGCACTGTTACCGAATCAATTAATGCTCATAAACTTGCTAAAAGCGCTGGATGGGGTACTATGGTTTCTCATCGTTCTGGAGAAACAGAAGATACATTTATAGCTGATTTAGTTGTTGGTCTATCTACTGGTCAAATTAAAACAGGTGCACCTTGCCGTTCGGAACGTTTGGCAAAGTATAATCAGATTCTTCGTATTGAAGAAGAATTGGGTGCGGCTGCCAAATATGCAGGAGAGAAATTCCGTAATCCTCATGCTTAAAATATATATTTTATTAACATAAAGTTCTAGTTGTTACATTTATAAAATAAATTGAACGTATATTTTGGTGACCTTCAAATTGTATTAATGAAATAGTATTGAAAACTATTATTGTTGCTATAGAAAAAGTTTAGAGTTTCTGCTAAAAAAAGAAATAAATCTAAAAATTAATATGTAGATATTTATTATTTAATTATCATTTTAAGAATTATGTACTGATGTATTAATTAAATGAAATAAAATTACTAGTTTAATAATTTATTTGGAAAACTTCAATTTGTTCAGGGATGGATGTGTATATTAATATTTTAATTTACTCCTTTCATATATATTATAAACATGATATTTTGATCTTATTTCATAGTTCGTTAATTTAGAAGAGATTTCATGATAAGAACTATAAGAAAAGAATGGAGAGTGTTATTTGTCAATTAGAAGCACAAATTAAATGAAATATGTATAATAATGATAGAGATAAAGTTTAATTCTGGTTTCGTTAACTATAAAATTTATATTTATTTAAATAAAGTCATTAAAAAATGCTGTAAATGTTTAATAAAATAAATATGAATAAAAATATAACTACAAAATCTAAGTATATATAAAGTTATTATATTATATTACAAAGCACTATAAGTCTTGTTAAGATATTTAATAAAATAAATGAATAAAATTAATAATGTGATGTATGTTAATAAAATCTTTTCATTTAATTATTATATTTTATAAATTATAACTTTCTTAATAAGTAGTAATAATGTTAAAAAACGATTTATTATTAAACAAAATTATAGTCTACATCAATTTTATGATTCATACGTATTAAAAAAATAATTCATAATCATTTTAAAGGAATGTATTGTTGAAAATAAAAATAAATTTATGTAAATATAAAAATAATTATGACGATAATGAGATTATTGCAAATTAACATATAAAGGTATAGCATAATTTTATTAATCTTCCTGTGATGATAGTGAGCAGAATGTTGGATGTTTTAGGAAAATTATTAAATCAGCCTAGATCGTCAATTTGTGACGCAGAATATTACTTTACTGTTGAAAATTATGGTGTTAGGTGGACAAAAGTATTCATACGCTTGATGAATTATCGACATAATAGTCATGTAACAATCCAATTGGCCTCATTTTAAAGCATGAAATCTCTACTTTATCAATCTTGAGTTTTTTTTCAACGATGTTTTTGTATCATGCAGCGGATGAAAAAGCAAAGATACTTTTTTTTTTGTCGAAAATTGTAAAAATTTAAACGCCTTTGAAATCATTGAAAAAAATTTTTCATGAGTAGATCTATAATCTTCAGGTCTTTCCTTCACATCGATTCCTTAAAAATTCAAGAAATAATTGTTATTTAACTTTAACGTTCAATGTTTAATAAAATAATGAAAAAAAATTGTACAGTAAGTTTTAAGAGATCGTTGTAAAGAGAAAATTTCAATTTTCAATACCACTATGGATTTAATCATGAAAAGATTTTTTAATTTGAATTTTGACAATTCTCGAGAACAAAAATATACTTGCTTCTTCATTTGCATCTAAAAATGATATAAAAACATTTTTGAAAAAAAAGTAACAGGGCTGCTAAAGTGAATTACGCATTTTAAAACAAGATCAATTGTTATACGATTTTTTAAATGTAATTATAACACTTTAAAATATAGATAATTTTTCATCGAATGAGCGAATATTTCTGTCTATTGTATTTCTTCATTTGAAGTACGTGATTTCAACTTTTATTAGTATTTTGACAAACTATTATTGAATTTTTATTTAAGTAACATTTATTTAACAATTAAATAGTATAATAAAATTATTTTAGGCTTTTTTAATTCTTTTTCCAGTAATTGATAGCTCATATTATAAAATATTGAATTCGAATTTGAGTTTGGTTATTCTAACATTATTTTATAAAAATGTTTTAACATTATTTTAAACATTATTTTATAAAAATGTTTTATTTTTAATTAAAAGAAATATTTTAAGTTTTTCTTTTTTTTCTTTTTTTCATACCAATGAATTATTTGGAACAATTGCATAAGAATTTGTGGTCATTATAATTATTAATATTAATAGTTAATTTAATTTGATTTTCACGTAGATTTGGTAACGTTTGATTTATAGATTAAGGCAGAGACGTGTGTGTGTGTGTGTGTGTGTGTGTGTGTGTGTGTGTGTGTGTGTGTGCGCGTGCGCGTGTTGTGCGTACATGTATGTATCTATGTATTTATATTATTTTATATTGATGTTTCATAGTTATATGCTAAGTAATTTTAACATGTAACGTATAGTGTAATGTAAGTAAAGTGTAAATAATTCTGCAATTTATATTAAAAATATTTAGATAAAATAAAATTATCCCATTAAGAATATCACAGTTTTTAGAAAAGGTTTGATTTCATTTCTTTCTTCGATCTATATCATAAAGTAAAATTTTCAATAATTTAAAAAAATAGATGCTTAATAGATTTTATGTAAATTCGTTAGAATCTACTAATACAGATTCATCAGATTTATTATATTTAAAGAAGATGTTGAAATAATTTTTAAATTTTGTTTTATTTTAGTAGTATTTCGAATTTTCAGTAGTAAAGATAAGTCGTATCAGCATTAAATCTTTTTCAATACATTTAGAGACACAATAATAGATATATTGAGATACAGCTTTTCAGTATTTATAAAAAACGACATAGTTTATTATTAAAAAACATTTTTTTCTAATAATAAATTAGATAATGTACATTCACTATAGAATTTTTGCAAATATATTGTATTATACTTAGAATTTTTATAAATATGCAAAATGTGCAAACAATACTTTAGATAATCTGTTTTTTTTTTACGATACTTTCTTTTTTTTTATATGAGTTGTTTATAGTCGCATCAATTGCTTTGGTTATTAGCGTGATACTTTCTTGTTCAGGTTAATATGAGATAAAAGTGGAAATTAAAATAGAATTTCTTTTATAGAACGTATTATCGTTTTTATTTCATTCTTTTATTTGATCATTGAAAATTTCTTTTTCGCTTAAACTTTAATAACATAGAAATATAGAATAGATCATAACAATAGGTCATAAGGACAGCTCTATTCATTACAAAAGACTTCAATAATTTTACATTAACATTAAATTCAATAGTTGACATATTCCTTTATCGAGCTTATAGTTGTAACTAGAATGGAAGAACAGTGATCAAACATATTTTCAGTGTAATACGGTAAATTACACTAAACAAATAAAATTGGATTAATTCTGGAAATTAAACCTATATAGTCTATATATATTTTTATAGTCCCATAATCTAATATTCTATACATACGTACATACATATATCTTCTATATTATAAGAATAATATAAAAGAATGTTAGATTAAATTAAACCTTGTCATAACTTGAATGTATACAGTTAGATTTATTGTATACATGTTTCTGAAATCGTAGAAGTTTTGGAAGGCAAACCGTGTTTCGACCGCGAATGCGGAGTTACTTGCCACTTCTCAGTTCACTTTACATTAAATGTTATGCTTTATTTATTTCTATTTTATAATGAGAATACAACAGAAATATATAATGATAATTTTACTAAATCGACGCTAATTTTTAGGGTACAAAAAATAAACGGCTGATGATTTTTAAGGATTTAAAATAAGAATTTAAAACAACCGGATGATTCTTACAGAAATTTATAGTTAATTATAAAAATTTACATATACATGCGTAATCATTGACAAATAATATTTTTTACTATAAATAAATAGAATATACTACTTAATAACTATAGCATTCTGCTGAATAGATATGCACAGTGAAAAGTAAATTACATTCTATTGTATATAAACCATGTGTTGAAGATTTAATTGTACTATGTATAAATGATCTTTGAAAGTTAAATTATATTGTATTATATATGAATAGTTTATTGTTTAACATAAATTACATTTTGATTTCATTTATATTTTTCAGAGAAAGCTTTATAAAAAAAAAAAGAAAATTTAAATTTGAAATTTTAAGAGATTCTTAACATAAGTTATGAGATAATTAAATAAATTAAAGAAATGTACATCATAAAAGTCTACATACGCGTAATAAGTTATAAATCATTGGTGAATAACATTTTTTATCAATAAATAAAGTATTTTTCTAATAACTATTCCATTTTATTGAATAAATTGTTAGTGCATAGATGAAAATTAAATTACATTGTATTAACATAAATAGCATATTGTTAAATTATATTTCAAGTTATGTTTTACTTCTGTTTTATTTTATTTATATTGCATGTAAGAATCTTTTATAAAAAGAAAAAGAAAAACAAATTTAAAATTTGAAATCTCCAAAAATTCTTGATATAATCTGTGAAATAATCAAATAATTAATTTTGGTTTTCACTTGGTATTATATATTATATGTATAAGCAAACAGAATTATTTAATTTTTATCATTTAATTTCACTTTCACTATCTGTATTATATAATGAAGTAATGTTTAGCGGTTGAAGTTTTCCTACAGAAAATCGCTTATACAGCTGATTACGAGTACGAAGTAGCCTTAATGTAATCGGTCAAGTTGAGTCGTTAGCCTTCCCACTTATTTGAATATCGGGTCAAGGTTATTGAACGTCAGACGAATAAAGCATCTGATCGTTTATTTTTGATGGCCGAATAAAGCCATACTTTATTTCAATGATTTATGGTTTTTGTTGCAATGGATATTTTCCGTGAAAACTTATTACGCGTGTATAACAGAAATATAATGCAGGAAAAAAGAAAAATTCCAAGCTGCGATAAGAATCTTGGATCGAAAATTATAGAAACCAGAGTAGATATTTAAGTCTTGTTTTTCAACTTAAGAACAAGATTTCTATTGTAAACAAAGGAAAATGAAAGTAGTGGTTTTATTGAGTTTTCAAAAGGATTATTATCATGTCTGGTTGGAATTGTTGTCTGGAATTTCAAAATCGGAGATTTGTGAAAATCTGTAACTTTAGAATTACAGATTTTAAGCTCACTAGAGATCAGATTAGGAAGGATTGTAAGTCATTTAGCATTTAACTTCATATAAATGTTAGTAGGTCATAGTTAAATTTTTATGTATGCAAATACAAATACTTTCAAGTACCACATAAAAGGTCTTCTGGTTTTAATTTAATGATGAATTTTGTGATGTGTATGGCAATAGTTTTATTCAAACTAATGTATATAATGTTTAAGCATATACAGAATATGCGATCAAGAAATAAGGGAAAAGCCAAAATATTGGGCATTAGATAGTATTAAAATGTTCTTAGTATTATTGGTATTTTTAATGGCGGAACAGCACAAACAGATCGAATTAATAATGGAAAGAATAGGACAATTTATGACACCACCAAATACGTAGCCTGTTAGATATTTGTTTTACTTTACTTATTTATTTGCTTATTTATTTTTATATATAAAAAATTATACAGTTTACATTATACAGTTTATATTATATACAGTTTCATAAAATATACAATAATTATATAGAATAATTTTTAATTTAATTCAATTTATTTTTAACATATTTATTTATTCATCTACATCTTTATTTTATCTTAATCTTCCGTGATTTTACTTTATTTTTACACATTATTATTTTATTTTCTTCCGTTATTTTATCTTCCGTTATTTTATTTTATTCTTACACATTATACTCAAATAGAGATGGTAAGTATATTATGAGATCTTTTATGTAATGTTTTTAAAAACTTTTGTGTTTTTATGTGTCTATTGTGTGTATTTATTGTGTTTATATGTTTTCATATTTAGATATCCGGAAAGTTGATACTGTACACATTTCTTGAAATAATATTGGATGACTGAATGTCGGAGAATGTTTTAATTGAGATAAAGAAAAGAAAAGGACCATTATTGCATCGTGACTACTCTCCAGTCTACTGTCCAGTGTGCCCACAATGAACGCTGAGAAAGGGATTTAGTAACAGTCGAAGTAAGTGGCTTATAAGAGCATGAATGTTCGAATGTTTCATTCAGTTGAGTAGTGTGATCCAAGGCAAACAAGTCCTTAGTGCTTATCTACGAATCGTTTATTTGTCGTTTGCTGTTTTTACCAAACGTTTATTAAATTTGTATTCTAGTCCTATTTCATTTTGATTTTTTATTTCACACAGTGGAATTATCGAATTCATTATTTCCCGGAAAAATTGAATTTTTTTCTTTCGTTCCTACTGGAAAATTAACAAATGTTTACGATATAAAATGATAGTTATTTTAATGATAAGAAAGTAGAAGAACTAAAAATTCCAATGATGGATGTGTAAGTGTCGAAAAAAGTTTTTTTTCTAATATTACTCTATTTTCTGTAAAATAAGCAAAGTTATGTTTTCTTAAAATATATCAGAATAGTATAATTAAGAAATTTATAAGGATTATCTTACTATACTTATGATAATAAATAAATAATAAAAAGTTAATAGAAATAACTTTCTCTCTATAACAAAAATGTTTAATTTCTTAACATTAAAAATATAGCATAATTTAATTATTTTTAAACCTTTAAGATAAATATATTCAATTTATTAGCGTTTTATGTTGCGAAGTTATATTGTGATATGTTATTCTTTCTTGAATGAAAGCATTCAACATTTGAATTTAATTAAATATATTATACAACTATATATCTCTCTCTCAAGAAAGATATTATGAAAGAAAGATATTCAGATAAAACTTTTATTAGGTCATAATTATTAAACAACTACAAACACATTTAACACATATCTGTTTGTATCAAATTTATATTTGAAAATCTTAAATGGAGTCTTACATAATATTCACATTTTAAATATTATTTCCAAGTTATAATTTATTTATATTTTCAAAATATATAAATATATATATATATATATATATATATATATATATTTATATATAAATATATATTTATATAAATTATAATATTTATTTATATTTTAATTTCAAAATCAAAATAATAAATTAAAATTGATATATTATAAAAAAAATTATAAAGTTATCAAAACAAAGAATTAAAATGGTTTTATTTTTGTTCATAGCGATTAAAAGATTTTTATTTTGGAATGAATAAATGGAATGAATAATAAATGGAATGAATACTTTAATCCATAATAAGATTTCGTTATGAAATTGTGAAAATTACAAGAGAAGAAAATAGTGTTAAAGTGTTCATTAAAATGCAAAAATCTGAAGTGAATATTGACACATACTTTTGTATAAGACATCCATTGTGATATCAGATCTAGGAGTTGTGTGACTCTTATCTACATATATTAATTTTGATTGGCTTCATAACTGATTTTTTCTCGCTGTGATTTTAATTAGAAATACTTATTGAAAGAAATGAACCAAAAATTATAAAATGTACATATATTTTATATGTACACATGTGGGGCAGAAACAGTTACGTTTAATTATGTATAAACATAATAAGAACGTCACTAACATTACTTAGTCATGAGCGACTTGAACAGTTAATAAACATTGTAAATATATTTTATTAAATGAAAAAAGAACATTTTATTGTTAGTTTAATTTCTATTAACAAAATATCATTCTATGATTAACAAAGCTAAACGTTTTGAACATTCACAAAAAGTGGAACTTAAAAAATAATAAAACTCAAATTGAATTGCTAATTAGTGTCTGGTTGTGAGAATTATTGAAGATTAATATTAAATTTCAATTTTTCTAATCCTGATTTAATATGGTGCTTCTAGAAGAGTACGTTAATAATTATTGTATCATGTATTTCGAATGACAATTATTGTAAATGCATAATTTATATCGTAATCTTTATAATTTGAAGAATTTTATTTTTTTTGCATTCAATCATATTATGTTTGTAGAATGATAAATTAGATATATTTATACGAATTTAAGTGTATTTTATTGTATTATATAAATCATAATTATACATAAAATTCGGCATTTCAGTAGACTGAGACTAATTATAAATTACTATAAATTAAAATATTATTGTATTTGTAATATATTAAGCAATGTAAGGTATATGTAAAAAAATTCTTTGTATATATATATATATATATATATATATATAATTGTAATTAAATACTGTAATGGACTATGTATATATGTTTGTAATGGAATATGTTCATATTTTTTTATTTCATTATTTTTTTTTTATGTATTTGTATGTACCGTTTACTACATTTCATATATTCTATTTAAAATATTTATTATATTCTATCCAACACATTTATTTATACTACTAAATTTCAGCGTCTTTTTTCGAGTTAATAAATTGTGAAAACGAATAAAAATATATAGAGATTTCCTATTTTTAATAAAAACGGATAATGAAATAGTCTGAATTAATATTTTAATTTTTACTTTTTCGTTATATATGTAGTTAATTGATCACTACGTTATATTAATTATAATTCCTTAAATATGAAATTATATTATTTAAAAATGGGGGCTAAAAACAATGTCATTAATAATTATATATATGTTATAATAAAAATTATAATATGTTTAAAAAGATTTCTTTCTTTTCTTTTCCTCAAATTTTGTTATTTTAGGGAAGAATCTCATTCGATGTTAGGATACCATTCAGTCGATCATGCAAAGACAATAAGGCTTGAAAATGTTTGTGAAGATATTGAAAATAATAATACTGAAGATAAAAATCAGAATTTTGATGATAAACATGACGTAATACATTATTCGTTGAATTCCAAAGGCATATTTGCACAGGTAAGAATAAAAAAACCATATTGTTAATGAAATATCTATGTATTTTCTTTTTTTGCTTTCATGTTTTTTTAATTTAAACTTTTTGTTTTCATGTCTTTTTAATTTAAATTAAAACAAATTATTGTATACGATAATTCAAAAAGATACTACCATTATAAAAAGAACATAAAAAATATGTTAATAAAACAAACCAAGATATATTAAATAATTATTTGTATACGTTAAAAACATTTATATTATAATTTTTATATTCTCTTAAAAATATGATATGTTGTTGAAGAGTAGAGATTCATAAATTTATGCTATTATCTGTTTTAGTGTTTAGTGTCTGGTGCAGTATTATTGTTAGCAGCCGGTGGAGGAATGCCAATTGGTTATAGTGCCATTTTGCTACCACAATTAATTGAAGAAAATGGCACGATGCACGTTGATCGAGAACTTGGATCCTGGATAGGTATCTAAATATTTGAAAATCAACTTATTAATAATATTTAATAATATTTTGATACCATCTTGAATTTATTATTTGCGAATTTAAACTTCTAAGCAAATTGAGTTTCAAATGAGTGTGAAAAATTACAAGTTTAAGAATATAGCTTTCTATTTATTTTATTCTCTTAATGCTTCTTCTCTTTCAGTTTTAGAACATTTTGATTAAACTAATTGTCAGTTTAAAAAATTTTTTTCATGATAACTTAAATTATAACTTATGCTAATTTTTTTGATATTCTTCTCTCTCGTGTTCTTATTACTATTATACATTTTTTACGTTTATCAAGACGTAGCTTCAATTCAAATAGCTTTTTCTTATACACCGAAAACACATGTTGTTTAACATTATATTTTTGGTTACATATTAAAAACTCCTCTTTATAAGTTTTATATATGTTAATCATTTCACCGATATATATATATTTATATGTTCATCATTTGAACGGTTGACCAGGCATTATTTGAGAATTTCCACCTAGATGATTACAGTATGTATTTATTTTCATTTCTACATAGTTCTTATTTTCCTGGTAATTTTCCCATCCTACTAATCTTTCTACGACATAGCAAAATAGGTTTCTATTTTATATTTTTTTATTGTGTGGCTAAATTGGTGATATATTCTACAACACTTTATAATTTTCAACAATAGTTTTTGGAAAATGTTGATTGGAAATGTTTTTAACTTTACTTCTTAGCTTCTTATTAATTCGCTGTGTGAAGTTTTGCACCTTTGTAAGATATTTAATTATATGTTTGTTATATTGTACAATTTTGACAACTTACCCAATATTTCTATCTTTTGTTTCAAGATAGTATAAGGATCCTTATTTCAATTATTACATTATTTTTCATCATTTTGAATGTTTGTATTCAGTGCTTATATCTCTTTGGTAACTTGATTTCTCTTGTAGTTTTCTTTTGGGTTATCTTTTTCTTATAGTTATCTTTGGGATATCTTCATTTTAGTTTTTAAGAGATATTTTGCCTTATTTAGAATAGTTTTATAAGTACATGTTATTATTTATAATAGTTTTACTATAAAATAGAAAAATGACAATAACTCTCGGTTTACTTTTTTCGGCCAAGCTTACTTTTGCAGTCATGACTCACGAGGGATATTTCACTTTACTTTTCTGATCTTCTTCATCCTTTATTTTGGATACTTAGGTAATTTAATGTTGGAATCTTAGAATCAAGTGTTGGAAACTATTTTATAATGAATATATTGCATATTGAGTTTTGATTCTTGACTGTTATCATTTCTATTTCTACTGTTTATTTTGTTTCGTAAAGCTTATGATTTATTCATTTTTCTTCTTTCAGGAAATTTCGGTGAAGCAGTGGGGGAATTTCTTTCTTCTTGTAATTGAGGAATATCTTTTCTCGGTGTTAGCATTAAACTCCTTTGTTACGATTGTGAAAGTCTACTTGGATTCTGTTAATGTTGCTAAGGTAACAGCATGCTTTGAGTCGTTTATTTTAATATCTCGAATAGAAGGTATCTCGATGTTTACGTCTATCATTTGATATTTTATTTATTATGTTCATATGAATATCTCAACGCATTGATGCGCACAGTTTTTTCCCCATATGCATGAATTTTATTCAGAAGATTCTAAATATATGCTGAGATTTTCTGCATTTTTGTAGTATATATACATTCGAAGATTTTCTTATTTGCGTCAATTATCGGAAATCGTTTTCGATTAACAATACCAACTTATTGTTACTAATTTCCACTTCTTCTGTCATATTCAGTTGTTCGAATATATCGGATTCATTCTCTTCCTATGAATAGTTCATGAGAAATTTTGGTTTAGACAAGAGATTTCCTTGCTAAGCTGGGTAAATAGGATTTGAATATTAAGGTAAATAGCCAAATAAGTGCTATAGCTTTTAGAGGAAATCTTAGTTGTGGTCTTTGATTTGACATTGGAATTTATATGTGTCAGGAAAACTCCTTCCAATATCATGCTTTTTGTCCTATATATCATTTGATTAAATAATTTTTATCAATGAGAAGATCAAGTATAACCATCAACTTTGTCATTAAATGCGTTTTTTAAGTGTCTTAACATGTCCTCACACAATAATCGAGAAATATTAAGTAATTTGAATATTATAAGAACGATTAGGCTTCTATTGCAATGAAAAAGGCTATGAATATATTTCCAAAAAGAAATTTCATTTTAACATATGTAAGTACATGCTGCATATACAGCATATACTGAAGTATATACTTCCAATGCTTGAACAGTAATATGAATGTTATTTATATTTTATTTTGAATCTAGATAAAAACATAAATGAGTATAAGCAAAATTAAAAATCATTAGTTAAAAAAAATATAATATATTTCATAATATATTTTATGCGGATAATGCAATAGAAAAAAGATTTTTTAGGATGTAATGATACAAATTTACTTATACAAACTTTATTTATGCAAAAAAAGAAACATTGAAATTTTTTAAAATGAAAGGTTTAATAAGTTTCTTTGGAATAATTATAAGAATTGCAAAAAGTAATACGTACATTGCCATAATCTTTTTTACCAAATATTATTTTACATATGTTTTTTTAAGGAAAAATTGGTAGTCTTTTTAAATTAAACGATAAATTAACAATAAGCTAGTAATCAGCTATTGTCAATGTCTTTTTCGCCTTTACAAGTTTCCATTACAGACAGTTTTAGAAATCGGATGTAGATAGCATTTATTATGTTTTTTCTTTCTTCAATGATCTGAAAATGTTCTTTAACAACGGGATTTATAACTTTGGAAAGGAAAAGAAATCACAGTTAATCAGATGAGCCTAATGAGGAAGATATTATTTTCAGTTAAAAACATTTTTGAACGTTTTTCTCAAGTGCAATGATTATGAGTGTTTTAGGATTGTTAATATTTTGAGTAGAGTTTTAATATACAAGTACATGTCTTAATATACAAGTACATGTCAATTATACATACTGCATCCATAGATCAATTATTTCATCACGTAGTCTTATTTATTTATTCCATATAAAATATGTTTCAAAAATTCGAATTCCATATAAAATATGTTTCACAAATTCGAATGAAACACCATTATTTTGAATTTTAAAACATATAGTTTATTATTTGCATTTCAGCTTCAGTCCATAGTCTGGCAACACCTATTGGATCTTTAGTATCCGGTGCGTTGTTAGATGAGATTGGTAGGCGTGGATCTTTACAATTTTCAGCAGTACCATTATGTATTGGATGGTTAATTATGGGTTTTGCTGAAAACATCCCTTGCTTGTTGGTAGGAAGAATTGTATTAGGTTTCAGTGTAGGCTCAATGGCAGTACCAGCTCAGGTAAGAAGTAATATTTGATTTAATTAATTAATTAATAATCGATTTTTAAATATATTTTTGTAAATTCTTCATATATCAGTAATTAAGTTCAATGATGACTTTTTAATTTATAAATGAATTAGTATGTGCTGAATAAATTAATTACTTTCACTACCGCTATTAATATTCAATTATTAATTGTATTTTAATTAATTAATAAATTTAAATTAGTATCGAGATAAACGTTAAATTTATTTTGTTATTATTATAATTGTTATTATTTCTCGTCGTAAATTTACAATGTATGTAATTTGCAATAAATTTATAATATAAATGAATCGTATAATTTTCACTTAATCTAAAATTTTAGAATTAATAAATTATTAACTATTTTGTAATTTAGAATTAATTAAGATAATTAACTAACTTTTATAATTTGAGATATTAATCATGTTTATCAGGTTATACTGGGTGAAATGGCTGATCCAAAACTTCGTGGATTTTTAACAGGAGGCACGCTTGCTTTTTATTGCCTTGGTATTCTCATAATATATGCGTTAGGCGCTTGTTTTACATGGAACATCGTGGCTTTCTGTGGGAGTATTCTTCCTGTAATAGCATTAATTGCGTTAATTCTGATTCCCGAAAGTCCTACCTGGCTTGTAAGACGGAAAAAACCCGATGAAGCAAGAAAAGTCTTGTTGTGGTTGAGAGGAGGTAACATGCAACAGGTACGTACGATATGTACGTATATGTAAGTAACTTTTGTAAACTAGTTCTATTTATTGAAAGCCAAATAAATTCATTCTATTATTATCAAAGCAGAAATTATAATTTATGTACTTACAAATGATACCGTTGATTTGACATCTGAGAGAATGACATTTAAAAAAATTCTCTATTTTTAAGTATCTACAAAAACTAAATCTATTAATGAAAATGATATCATGATTGATATGATAGACCGAACATTCCACCGGCACAGTGCTTTTTGGTGTTTCACATTTTAAGATCACCTGACCCCCCCTAACCATTTTCGTGTCACATTCTGTCATATCGACTTGTTAGGCAAATATTGCATTACAGCGCTATTGGTGATAGAAATAAAAAAATATAGACAGTGTTGCCATTTCCACATTGAAAATTATTTCTTGAATTGAATCCGGCAACACTATTGCGAGCAAACACACATATGTATGTGTACAATAATTGTAATAAATAAATGTGAATTCAGTAGACATTGTTTATGAAGCTCTATCATCGTGTAGTGTAATTTTTCATAAAAGTGCATTGTTTTTAATGGATCTCTACGATTTTTTTTCTACGATTGAATTTTTTTCTATGTGCTATTCTGAATAAAAAATAATTAGCTTAGAGCATAATATCGAAAAGAAATTAATATTTCTTGAAATGCTTCAAATTTTATACAGAATGCGACTTTTAAATGAAAATACATCTGCTGTTTTTGTTTTTAAGAAGAAAATATAAGAAAAGATAAAGTTACACTATTTTAAGACAGTCATTGAAAGTGGAAAGAATTTTTTTTAGGTCATTTTACAATATATCAAAATGAAAGTGATAGAACTCTAATATTTTTGTCGATATTCTTATGGAGCATAAAAATTAAAGTTTAATCACTTGAATTTCATTCTAATCACTTATTCTAGTGAAATTTTCTTTGGAAAGAAACATTTATTAAGGAATTTCACGTTAAAACAGTAGGGATATCTATTACAGTCAAGCGAACACAATAATCTGGCATTCATTGTGTGAGAATTGACATGAAATAAATATAAAATAGTTTTGTAGAATGATTTTGTAAGATAGATGTTATGATTAACGTATATTCGAAGTTACGATTCGTCCAATTTGTTCGAGAGCTCACATTGAATTGCCCATTCAGTTTTTTCTGCTGATCATCGTTTTGTTTGACATAAGGTAGCAGCCTTATTTCTTCTAGGAACCATAGTTCTCTACATCCCGTGTTTATGCCTCTTACTGTCACATGGATTTTGCAGTGTACTACGGAATTTCTTTACAATTTTATCAACAATTTAATGACTTATTTTAACATACTTTGCTAAAATTTTATACAAAATCAAAACGATATATTCTCATTGAGTAGTGCACATTCTCATTCTTTTTTCGATTGCCTTCATCGCAATTGTCATCGTGCAGAATTACAAATGAAAAGCGAATTAAAGTGACAGTTTAGGATTTTCTGACGAAAGCATAGTTGCCAAATTTGAAAATTTTACATGATTGCCATTTTTATTATTTCTTCCGCCGATCGGTTCTGTCCATGAAATGCGAAATAGGCATGCTTGTTTCAGAGTCTTAGAGTTTCTCTTCAGACTCTTAGAGTTTCAACTCCGAAATGTCAAATTTCGCATCTGGTAATGTGAACAAATTTTTAAAATAATTAAAAATATAAGTTTTATAAAATCGTGGAAAAAAATCATGTAATACTTTACTTAAATTAACGTTTAAAATATGAAGCTTTTGCTTTGATTTGTTTTTGTAAAGATATTTTTACGTTATGTAGCAAGTGAGAAATTAAAGAAATTTCTAATCTCGAAAATTCGAAAAATTCAAACATCTTCAAAAATATTGAGAATTTTTTCGTGACTGGATCTACTAAGGAAAATTAAAATTTTGTCTTTTTTCAATATCTTAAAACTTGCTGGAAAGAAATTCAATAGAAACCATATTAAGAAAACCTTAACATAAACACCGAGGTTCGCTAGAAGAAATAAGACTGCAGTCTTATGACAGAGAACGATGACCGATAGGGAAGGCTGAACGGGCAATGTGAACTCTCAAACGAGCCGCAACTCTTTTGAATATATACAATTTTATAATTATTCCTTACATTGTTGTATTTCTTTCTTCACCATTCTATTAAACTTTGATCATCAGGATTAGACGACGAAATGTTAGGATTTCTCGAATTTTTACCATTACATTCACACAATATACAATATATTAATGTTAAATACATATAGTAATGTTATATACACTATTAGTAACGTTTATATACACAGAATTTAATGTATTTTTTAATTCTCTAATATCTCTGTGGGATCTTTCGAAATTAGAACCCAAATAGCTGAATCCTAGTACAAAATAAGGATATTGTTCCAATCGATCCCCTTCTTTGAGATATTTGCTGAATTTGAGAATTTAATTATTCGAAAGATAATTTTATATTATAATATAATACCTAATATATAAAAGACAACGAAAGACAGAAAATGATATAAAAATGAGATTTTTTTTGAGAAGAATTACATCGTGACAGTGTTTACGGGCGACTGCTGTTGATCGGAGATAGATGTTTATACGTATATATGGATATATTTGTGCTTCTTGAGAGTTGCATTTATGTGTGATTTTGTTCACTTTAGGCGGTCGAATAATGCTTGGTGCAGAGACGAGTGGTCTGAGGACAGCGGTATTTTGGAAGAACAGAGACGCAAGTTTTAAAAAATTTTGTTTAATAAAAAAGAAGGATAAGAGAATATTATATTTCTGTTTTTTCAAAAGAATAGCTGTTGCGACGATTTGCCGTAAATCAGTTGCTAGTCCTATCATCAGTTGCTAATTTCTTGTTCTTGTTTTATATAATATATATATATATATATATATATATATATATATATATATATATATATATATATATATATATATGTATATTTATATATATATATGTATATGTATGTGTATATATATATATATATATATATATAATAGATTTCATAAAATTGAATTTCTAACTTCCAAAAAGAATTCTCGAAGCCAACATTTATACCTTTGGAGTTTCATATCTCACGCCCAAATTTTATCTCGATCAGTGGCTATTTAACACTAATTAAATATATAAAATCAATCATTAATTGCCAATCAAAATAATTTTAGGAAGTAATTTAGTTAGTTAACATAGTGATTACGATAATAAGTAATTTAATTAGTAAACATTATTTTTAAAAACAGTGAAGTATAAAATAATAATAATAGTAATAGTAGTAGTAATGATAATGATAATGATAATGATAATGATAATGATAGTAATAGTGATAGTGATAGTGATAGTGATGGCGATGACGATGATGATGACGATAACGATAATGATGATGATGATGATGATGATGATGATAATAATAATAATAATAATAATAATAATAATAATAGAAATAAAAATATATGTAATAATTATATATTTAAAATGTATATTAATATTAAAACATGGATAAAGCTCGTTGTGATACATAGATATGTAAATATAAATATATAAAATATATAAAATATAAATATATAAACATATAAAATATATAAACGGAATAGTTTTAGATACTGATTTCTTGCATCGGAATTTGGAGGAGATGAGGTATATATTTTTATACCTCATCTGTGCTGGAGATATACAATTGACAACACGTAACGGATATCATTTTATTTAATCAGCTTGTATCATTTTGTTTGACATAGTTCTCCAATTTACAAGTATAGAAAGTGTTAAAAAAATCAATGATTTTCTTTTCTTAATCGATATTTCAGATCCTGAAACTCCATTGGATGTCTGGTCTATCCTATTAGTCAATGGTGATATACATAATTTTATTTAATAATTATACTGATAGTACTGAACATTGCTAAATGGTTGAAAAAATAGTACTTTTCTATTTGAAAATTTTTATTACAAATCTATTTCTATTACAAATTTTATTTTACTTTTCATAATTGTTATATTTCTTTTATCATCAACAATAAATTCACAATGAAACATTGAGTTTGAGAAGTTCTGTTTTATATTTATGAAAGGTTAATGCTGAAATGGGAATATTGGAAGCTCGAATGAAAACAGATTTAGCACGAATAGCTACGAATATGTCATGGCTTGAAAAAATTTCTTCTGTTATTTCTACGCTACTCGACCCTGGTGTTTTCAAACCATTAACAATCATCAATATCTTTAATATTCTTCAGTTAATAAGTGGGACATTTGTCATCGTTTTTTATGCAGTAAATCTCATTGGAGATATTGGTAAAGGCATTTTAAGATACACCTAGAAGATTGATAAAAAATTTATTATAAAAGGTTTATACAAAACGATATATATAAATTACTTAAGGATCACTTATTGTTAGTAGATATTATGTCTAAGACACAAAAAGATTTTATTTCTTGAATAGTATAATTAATACAAAAGAACAAAAGTACAAATCAAAATCTAATATAATGTATATAGAATTTATTGATGAAACAAAATGATATATTTTTTAATATATTTACGTGATTAGATTTTTATATCTTTATATTATAATTCTAATTATGTAAACATATTTTTAAATTTTTTATATATAGTTCTAATTATGTAAATATATTTAATTTAATTATATACAGGTGGTGATAATATAAATAATTACTTGGCTGCAGTAATTACAGCAGTTACTAGGCTTTTGTTTAGTTCAGTAGCAAGTGTTTTATTATTAAAAATGAGTAGAAGATATTTAGGAATGTTCTCTGCTGTGGGAACTGCTTTTACTTCGTTAATCCTCGCAGGATATTTGTTAATTAAGGAAGAATCTTCTATCGATGTAAGTATAAATAGCAAGTATTCACTAAGATAGTGAACTATTAAAATATTAACTTTAATGATCTTAATTTGATTGTTAGAGAAATAATAATGTATTATTTATTATATATTATGAGAAACTTAAAGATGATAAAAATATATAGGATATTATACAGATATTGATGTTCAATTTTATATCGTAATCTTACACATATTGACATTTTATACAAATCTGATAAAAGTATGTTAGATTGATACAAGGAACAGGATAAGTTACATTTCAGTACAAATTGCAGTGTTATTTGATTCTTCCCTAAACGATGACATGAGTGTTGTTAGTAAAGTTAGTAAACTACATAAAGTTATAAACTACACAAAGTTATATCATATAATAGATCGTTGTATTTGTCTCAACAAATGTCATTTTATTATGAATAAAAAAAATATAAGATTTTATTTTGACCTTGAACTCTCTACTATTACTCTTTATCAACGAAAATAATATTATTTATGCCAAAAATTACCTCTGTTTATACCAAACATCTTTTGTAACAATATTTTTTTGATAACATGAACTCATAAGATGTAGGTGAAAATGCGTAGTATACAAAGTATAAGATTCGTATGCAAAAATAAATGAAATATATAAAATTTTTATTAATTATCTAAGACAAAATAACTAGTTGTTAGTTAAAATCCTATTCTTTGTATTTACAAAAATATTTAATCATTAAAGTATTAAATATTTAATGTTAAATTAAAAAAGGCACATCTGCAACTTTCGCTTTAATCAAGTCATCAATGCCAAATAGCACAAATATAGTTCAATTACAAATATAGTAATAAAAAAACCTTTATCGCATTCAAACTGAAGATATAATGGTTTACATTCTGGATGTATGTATATGGAATCGATTGTTAAATACTGAAAATTTCTTTTTTAAAGTTGAATAGGCCTATTATAGTCTGTATAAACCAGATATGCCTATTTGAATTAATACGGTAGAATACAAATGATAAATTGTAATGAATACAATTTTTAATAATTATAATAGAATAATTAATTAAAATTATACGTTTTTTGTAAATCATAGTAAAATACAGAATTCATTTACTTAAAGTAATGCTATTTACATTTTTGAATGACAATCTATTATATTAGATCTATATATTTCAGATTTATATCTATTATATTAGATCTATATATTTCAGATTTATGTTATTGGTATTTTTCTTCTGTTATACGTGGCAGCCAGTTCTGTGGGATTGATGATATTTCCAGGTTTAATGGTTGCTGAGTTACTTCCGCAAAGGGCTCGAGGAATTGGTGGCGGTTGTAATTTCTTCTTCTTCAATTTGCTCATTTTTATAGTTACAAAAATTTTTCCTACGGTATGTTTATAACTGTTATATTAATTAGTAATTTTGAAGACATTCATGAGATATTAAGAAAGATTATTTAATTTCATTAATATTATTTATATACGAGAGATATTCGAGTTTTTCAAGTTTACTGAAAAATAAGATCCGATACAGACGAACGGTTTATGGCAAATTCCCGCTGAGTATAGTTATATAATGGATTTGGATTCATACTAGGCAGTACTGCTCGTGAGCAGCTTGCGAACTGTTTGTTAACAGCAGTATGGAGACGGTATTACAAAACAAAATTCTTAATGCACTGATATACGCTCCGAGTTCGTGAACAGATTCTTTAATGTGCCGCTTATCAAACGAACATTGTTTGCTATTGCAAGTGTATTTGTAATCTAATCACAGTTCATTAAAGTGTCCGTACGGCAGCGACATAAAAACATCAATTTATAGAAATAGTATACACGAGATGCAAATAACCGTGAATGAAGAGCTGCCGCACTACGATGAAACAATATATTAATTTTATATGAATCAATTCATATATGAGCAATTCTATAATTTGGATAATTTGGATGCAATGTTTTTTAAATGCGAAAGTGAATGCAAAACTCAACAGCAAATTAATGTAAAGCGCTCGTTTGAATTATTCGCTCGCAAGAAAAATTGGACGTGTAAAATTGGAGGGAAATTATATCTATAATTATATAGCGACGAATTTTCTGCAAATTGTTTGTTTATGACAATGAGTCTAAACGATCGCGCATTAAGGCTATCAATCACATTTCTCAAGCGTCTGTGACTTAATAAAGCGAAATTTACAGAAAAAAATATTCTCTTCAAAATTTAAAATATATTTTAATTTATTAATTAATTTATTACTAAATTAATTAATTTAGTAATAAGATCTCAGACATTGAATAAAAAAGTGATTTGTTTTAGCATGAGACGGACGTCTCTCTCTCTCTCTCTCTCTACGTAGAGATATTTTCATTCATGTATACAATAACTACCTTAATAGACTACCTTAATAACTAGATTTGTAGATTTTTGGATGAGTTTATAGGAAATTTTAAAGTGCGGAGAATGTATATATGAAAAGATATATAAAATATTGCTTTCTATAACATTTAATATATAAAATAATTTTCTATCAAGGTTCTGTTTTAATTTGTATTTCTAAAAAATATAAATTTGCATAAAAATCCATAGTATAGTAATAATTTAAAATTTTTAATAATTCTAATAAAATATTATAAGAATTGTAAGTGAATTTGTATAATCTTCATCATTATTAAAATAGGTGAATGATGCAGTAGGCATTATTGGAGTTTTTACAATTTTTGGAATTTCCGCTCTTCTAGAAGCAATATTTATTTATATTGCTTTACCGGAAACGAAAAACCGCACACTTCAAGAAATTGAAGATTATTTTCAAGTATATATTCTATATTTTTATCTACACTATAATTACACATGTAACTGTAATTATAATATTCATTTTTCATTGCAGCAAGATAATATACTTTGGATCACTCGTTCGATAGAAAGAAGAAATAACGAACCATTTATTGCATATAAACATAAAAATTAATTTTAAAATATATTGATTTTGCACATAAAAATATAATTTTGCACATAAAAATTAATTTTAAAATATATTAATAAAAGATTGACGTACATAATTATAATTAAAAATGTAATATACATAACTTTATAATATTTATTTCAACTATTTAATTCAAATAATGCAAGCGTTATGCATTTGAATTTTGTCATATAAAAAATGTTGTAAAACACCTATTTTATGCAGAAATATTTTAAGAATATCAACGAACGTTTGTATAGTTGGAAAAATAAAAGTTTGGGAGTAAGTGATTTCTGAATAAAGTTTTGTTAATGAAGTTTAATTAAAGCTATTTCAATTATTAGTTTTTGTCACTAAGCGCACGTTCTCTTTCTCTCTCTCTCTCTCTCTCTCTCTCTCTCAATCTGTTGCTGTTCCCTATTTTCGGTAACTATTCGAAACCGGTAACTGGTCTATTTTTTTTTTAATTTGGTAAAGAATGGATGGGGAATTAGTTGGAGTTTATATTATAGCCAATTTCTTGCAAACAAATACAACTATTATCATCTAATATCATAGTTAATATTATAATAGTTTTTACAACAAATATACTTCATATTTGTTATATTCATATTTGCCACATTCTTATATTTATCATTAAGTCAAAGATTCCTAGAAATATACGCAGTGTTTGAAAAATGTCTTTTTTCTTTTATTATATTTTTGAAATTTATGTACTTTATTTTGAATTTATCGACTTTACACGTGAATAAATTATCAATTTTATATTCATTTTTGTAGAAAATTCTTTTTTTTATTTAATTGCTTGTTAAATATGAAAAAAACATTTTTCAAGAAATGTCGTCTTCAAATCTTTGCTAATCATTGAAATATCCCAAAATAAAAAAAAGGAATTTTAAATTTAAAATTTGATCGTATAAATATATGTTCAACGATTATTTTTATACATCATAGAAATATAGGACTCAAGAATTTTTTGTCAATGGATAACAAATCTTGTTTGTAAACTTTTACTAAGATATATTTCTACTATTTCGTTTGAAAGAACCAAGGTGAAAGATATTGAAAGTCTTTTAAAATAAAACTTGGATGAAAAAATGCAGTTCTCCATAATAAATTTTATTTTATCATAATTATTTTTTCCGTGATAATTAATTGATATTTGTTTAAATTTGATTCCTCAAATCAAATCTGATTTTTCTCTCCAAATGTCAAATTGGTCATCTGATATTTTTTCTATCACATTATAAATTTGAATCGTTTTGATAGTCAAATTTAAATAATCACTTTTTCTTTCTCTTTTTTGTGTATTACTTTACTCTACATATATTTTGTAAGATGATTGCGTAATTTCTGTGTACGTAATATAACTTGTATTTTCTAAAAGATTTAGTACATATTAAGAAAAATTAATTTTTTCTTATTTTTGGTATCGAATTACTTTTTTAATTTCCCAGAAATGAAGAAAAATGGAGAATAGTTGCTGCAGAAACAGCAACAGAATTTAATTAAAATGGTATTTTAATTAATTTGTTCATATCGAATTTATTTGTTCATATCGGCGTTAACGGATGTACCTCAGATGGAGTTTTACAAAAAATAAAATTCAAGTTCTGTTACGAGCTGCAGTAATCTCTTCTTGTCAGAAGGATCTATTCCGGTCAGTTCGCAACCTTGTTCCCTATACGGCTGATGGGCCAGAGTATAAAAAATTCTTTGAGCCGTTTTACAACGTCGATCTTTTTGGTCTTATCGAACACGGTGGAGGCCATAAATTGAAATGCGAAAACAAATTCATCGAGCCATGGACAGCCATGGAAAAGTTTTCAAGTATATCATTTTCTCTACGACAGAGCTTTCCTGTGGTTCCTTGTATTTTCATATTTCCATGATCTTGTTGTAGTCATACCTGACTAACAATTCTAAGGCTTGGCAAGTTTCTTTGTAATGCTCTTACAATAATAAATATAAAACAAAAAAAAATAAAATTTAGGCCAAGAATAGGTGTGAGGAACGCGTCTCTACAATCAAGGTCAATAAACATAGAAAACATAATATGAGGGACGTATCCCTGGGCAGTATTGTAAGGCTCATAAAATAATTGGGAATATTACTTTATGGGACCGACCTTGCCCGACTGTCCCTTGGCCCAAAACAAAAAGTCTTCCTAATCACGTTATCTGAGAGGACATAATAAAGTTGGCCCTATATAAGCGACAGCATAGTCAAACAAATCACTTAGTTTCCGATTAACCTCTGAGCAAGGAAGCCATTCATGATTGCAGTGAGCAGTGAACAAGTTTATGCGAAATAAAAAATCAAACAGACAAGAACAAGTGAGAATCAAAACCAATCAAAAGCTTGATCCGACTGCCGCTAATTAGAATAAATGAAAACATTGGATGACAGGGCCTAAATCCCATACACTGTGTCGAAATACCGATCCACACCAAATACCCCATATATAGATTCACGTTCGCGCTTGGGACCACACTTGGGCATAAATGAATCATGTTAGATTCATCGAGAATATTAAAATATACTTAAAACATACTAAAAAATATGAATCCCACAAACTAACGATTCAGTGTTTCCGCTGTTCAAGCGCACGGTCACATATCGTCAAAGTGCAACAAACAAATCAGTGTGTGTCAAATGCACCGGACAATATGACACCAGCAAATTTCCTATTAGAAAATCCCAAAAAACTCCACCAACATGCGCCACCTGCAAAGTCGTTCACCCGGTCAATTATTTCCAGTGTCCTGCATTATTGGCTTTTCTGGCCAAAAAGACTAAGAAAAACCAGTAAAGAAAGAATCCAAAGTTTTTACCAAACATTTCCAGTACAAAGTTTCTCAACTTATCCTAAACAAAATTCACACCATCTCTTCCCTGACTCAGGCAAACCTCAAAACAAGACAAGGAATATATGCCGTATTCTCCCAACCTCAGCAAACCGAACATCCTCTCAATCCAAAACTATTAGATCAAATAGATCAGATCTGGACCAGTTCTTAAAAATTATATCGTTTAGCCAGAAATACTGCAGAAAATGCACAAATAATCTAGAAAGAGTCCTCGCAATAATGCATAGTGAAAGAACTAGATGGTAAACAGCCATAAAAAACCTATCATTATCATCTTATGGAACTCCACTAGTGATAAAAATAAAATATCTGAACTTCACAAATTTTTGACAGACCATAATGCACACATCGCAATTATTATCGAAACCTGGTTCACTTCAAAAGACATTCTCAAATTACCGAACTACAAAATACACAAACAAAAAGGACCACCATCCACTAACAATAAATCAAGGGGCGGAGTATTAATAGCTGTTCACAAGGACATTTCTACGGAAGACATCTCAAACATAGAGATACTTACCATCAAAATCAAAACTACTCCCAAACTAATGGACTGCCCCAAGTCGAAATAAATCCCGATCTGGACGCCATTGTACTGCCGCAAAGATCAGGACTCTACATCATCGGCGGTGACTTCAACGCCAAGCATACCTTTGGAGCAACATCAAAAGAAACAAAAATGGTCCATCCTCATAAATCATTCCGACTTACACAATTATCTAATCATCCATAGCTCCACTTACACCCAAACTATATCCCCTCCAACATTGACATTTTCCTGTCAAATGTCCCTTTCCCATAAAATTATCACATTATAGACGATTTATCATCAGATCACCTCCTGGTGACCCTCACAATTCCAAAACAACGTAAGACGACAACACCAAACCGAACAAACTAATTGGAATACATTCGCCAAAATCTGCAGTAGATTCAAAATAAATCAAAAACTAACAACCACAGCTGACATAGACAACGAAATCGAACTCGGCTAATCCAAAGATCTTTTCGAAAAAATGCAACGTCCAAAACTCCAAACGATCAATCCTCTCCTGCAAATCCTGTTCTCCAAAGCCTCATCAAAGAGAGAAACAAAAATACAGGCGGAAGTTCCAAAAAACTAGTAACCCATTCCATAAGCTACACAAAAGCCCCATCTTAAATATCATCCTCAAACGTATCGCAGAAGTCAGAAACCAAATATGACAGGACAAGCTTGCAAACATCAACGGACCACACATTTTGGCAGATCTTCAAGATTATTACCCCTTCGAGAAAAAACTCGGATATCTATACTCCTAAACCTTAAACCTCACACACCCTACTATACAGCCGAAGAAAAAGCTGAAGCCTTGCTGTAAACTTCGAAAAAATACATAACTCAGAAGAAAAACTTGTAACATTACCACTCACAAACCGCACCATGGACGATAGCAGTTTTTAAACTGCACTCCTTAACAGATAAAAAACATAATTAAAAAATTCTCTTCCAACACGACCCGAGGACCAAACAAAATCACCACAACGGCATTCAAATCTGCCTTAAATTTTCTTATTTTCCCATAGCATGGAAAACCGCCAAGATAATCCCAATCCCCAAGCAGGAAACCCGCAACAGTCGTCGAAAGCTATAGATTAAGATCAGCCTCCTAAGTACCATCAAATTATGGTATTGAAAATTATATATTTGAAAAAATTATCATCATTCATCTATTAACTTATGTTAACAACAGTAACATAATCATCCCGCAGCAGTTTGGTTTCAGAAAAAATCATTCATGCATCCAGCAGTTACAGCGAATTATGGAACACATCACTCACGAGATAAACAAAAACACAACGTATCCTCTTAGATTTAGAAAAAGCCTTCAATTCACTCTGGTACAGCGCCCTTTCAGTGAAACTGCAAAGAATAAATATTCTACCCCCTCTCCTCAGACTGACAGCCAGTTACCTGCAAAACAGGACCTTCTATGTCTCAGTAAACGGTATCTCTCCAAAAGCGTCATTGCGGTCCCCTGCTATTCATAATTTACATCAATGACATTCCATCCACTCAAAATTCCCACTTAGCAGTCTACGCAGGCAACACTGCCATTTTTGCCTCCTCATGGAATTATACAAACGCAGTCAAGTACATTTAAGCACACCTTGATCAACTTCATAAACTGGAAATTAAGAATCAACCCAGTTAAAACGCCATTGCCTTCGCAATTAAGAGATCCAAATCGACAAATCAAGTCTCCATCACAACATTCTTTAGTCCCCCACGGTCAGTTACCTTGGCATACTACTAGATGCTAAAATCACCTGGGCCTCAGCGATTACTAAAAGAGCAAATCTAGCTCTTCCCGTACTCAGAAGACTATACCCTCTACTTCATACCAAACAGCAACCTCAAAACAAATACCAAATTAAACCTATTTAAGATGTGCGTTAGGTCTAGTAACACACAGTCAGAAAATCTGGACTGCAACAGCAAAGTCACACATTAACAAGAGTCAAAGGATCCAAAATAAATTCCTACGGATTATCCTCAGCATATGATATATCCACTCGCGTATTACACGAAATAGTGAACATTCAAATAATTCAGGACTATACTGCAAATTCACTTCAAACCGTTTATCACACAGAGCATCAAAATCCACTCACCCACCAAATAGGTCAACAACATCCCACTGAAAATCAAGAAAAAGCTATCTAAATACGCAATTGTTACTTCGTAAAATCCGAACAGGGTCAAAATCTAGAAATAAAAACTAATAATGATATGCAGGTTTTTTGAAATTTTTCCTGCTCACCTAGTAGTACAACTAGAAAGTTACGCTATTTCTCTTGAGAAGTATTAATCCAACAAATACATCTTTTTATGCAGGTTAAAGCGTTACCAAACTCCAGGCACTGCAATTAAATTAACCATGAGAAAAAAAAAAAAGAAAAATATATCACATAGACAATTCAGTTCAGAGGACAAGCTCAACATTCAGGTCAGCTCACTTACTCAGTTCTTGTCCACTCTTTAAACGAGAATCAAGAACAATCTTCTGTATACGTGAATATACAAACATATAGTGTCTTTCGATCAATCTACCTTATAATTAACAATCAACCTTATCCTTCTCTACCATTTCAAAAGAACGTGGGAAATTTACCATTTAAGCGTGATGAAACACGCGATAAATTTTCCATTTCACTTCCAGAATGATACTCGATATTCCTTTCCTTTTGTTTTGGTAGGCGATGAAGTGTTTCCGCTCTTTGAAAATTTACTGAAACCGTATTCTTAAAGAGTACCGTATTCTTACACACGAACAAAAAATCAATTATTGTCTAATTGTAAATCGTGTACGAGGAACTATGAAAAATATATCCGGCATTATGATTATAAACATATATGGCTATTAATTATAATTTCAAAATGTTGATAAAATAGTTTTAGCTTCACAATATTTCAGACGCGTATCACTTGCAACTTATTTACCGAGTTACACAGAAGATATAGAAAGAATAACAATTATACTAGGGATTGGCGTCAAAATGGATAATTCACAATTATTGCAATATACACTAAGGGAACAACTATACAAGTGAAAGAAATTCAAGATTTTAATAATGAAAGGAATGCGCAATTCCAAAAATAAATGGCANAGTATAAAATTTTAATAATGAAAGGAATGCGCAATTCCAAAAATAAATGGCATACAGTAATAAATATAATGTGTTATAACTTTAAATATAAAAATCTATATGTACTTTATTTTCTATATTATTATATATTATTCTACTGGTTCATCATCCAAAATCGATCTTCCCTGACGTGATATTTCAAAATCTATGATAAATTTCAGTGTATTAGTATAGTACATATTGCATAGTACATATAGCATAGTATTGGAATATACACACTATCCGCTACTTCTTTTTGATGACTGCACTTTTTTTAATTTTTTCCGGAAACTGTATATTATAGTATGAATTTTTTTTTTGTAACAAATTTTTTGTTAGCATCCGGATACTTTTCTTTACTCTTCTCAATTAGTTCGTTATATGCAGAATTATCATATTTTATATACAAAATACGTTATATACAAAATTCCATTTTATAAATATTTATAAATTCCTCCTAAAATTTTCTATCTGTTTCCATTTCATTGAAATTGTCTGTTTGTTCTGGTTGAGTCTCACTCGGAATCTTACTCACGAAACTGTGACTCTTATCTTTGCATCGAGACGTAGCTACTTGAAGATGTACGCTCTATGCGTCATATGCTCCATGCCCTATGATCAGAAGTCATTCCAGTACTTTCAAAAATATGATAATAGTTCATATAAATACAGCCCAAAAAAATAAAGAAAACAGTCATTCTGTGAAATCTTCAAATTACGTCTTTATTTCAAATTCTCGTCGCGCATTTGTTTTTTGGGAATTCAACCGGACTTCCATCATGACAAAGGCGTGAGGGCGAGATTGTTTTTTTTTTGCTCTTCTTTTATGAATTTGTAACTTTCGAAAATTGGTAATTTTGTAAGTAAAGTTTTCAAGTGGACGCAGCTCGACATTGGAACCAGGAACACATTGTATAGAATTCAAAAACAAATAGCAAAATGCCGCGGCGTACACTGGGCCGGATCGAGAATTTTCGCGATATTTTGTAAAAAAATCAACTTCCTCATTTTGATATTTTTAAATTTATATCGATTTCTAAATGTTCACCAATCTTGAAAATGATAACGTTAATGAAATATGATATTTATAGTTGAAATAAGCACATAAAATTAGACATTTTAAGAATATCAATTTTCACCAAGTCTTCATATTTGGTCGTTTCTTTTTTTTTTAATGTCCAGGGAACCGTATTTAATTTCTTATTCTGATTTTTTTTCCTACATTAAAAAATACTTTTTTCTTGTTACATTAAGGCCAACGATGTAACACTTATGATGTGGATACTCCCAGTATGTCATATTAGGAATTTCTAAAACATTTGTACGTAGAAGTATCGTAAGTATAGACGATACTTTTTTTTTCAACAGGTGTTTTTTTTAACACCTGAGTTACTTTCTTAGTTACTCCCTTTTTATAAATTTAAATTATAAGCATAATATGTATATATTTAATACAATTTGATTTTGCACATCATTTTAAAATTAAAAGTTTTATTTACATATGTTAAATTAGTTATAGTTAAATTAATTCAAAAATATAATAAATAGATTATGAAACAAAGAATTTGTCAAATTTGCTTAAGAAATATATTAATGCAATTAATTTAACAGCGATTAGACAAACACGAAATATATCATACTGTATATGATTGAAAAAGAATACTCATAGATACTTATAGATATTTATACTGTATATGATTGATATTTATAGATATTCATATTGTATATGATTGAAAAAGAATACTCATAGATATTTATAGATATTTATAGAATACTTATAGAATACTTATAGATATTTATGTCAAATTTCATTATGATATCTTTTATGAATAGAGTTATTATTCAAAAATGTTGTGAAAATTCTTAATTCGTCCCTCTGTGCGTTATTGCGTTATATATAATCGTAGTGACGAGGATAACAAAATGTGAAAACAACTTTCTTTGTTCAATTAATACTGGGACTCTCATTTCTGCATCAGTGACAGTTCCTTCCGATTATTGCCGATTCACCGATATCGAGCTATATGTGTTGCAACATGCATCATGAAACCTAGAAATCGATGAATGCGTTGCGGCATGTTTCAATGACAGGTTTAGACAGTGATGAAATGTTTTGTGTAGAATCTTAGATGCAACGATGTTTTGCGTAAAAACTAGGTCTCAGTGACTTACAATTAGTCATAGCGTCGCAATTCTTTATAGTGATGCTCTAGTCCTAACGGCTATTGCTTTGCAAGTAGGCTTACACATAGGCATGTGGTTTTGAGTAGAGGCTTAAACCGAGCGGCGTATAGTTTTGCGTAGAGACTATATCCAAGCTGTGTATTACTTTTCAGTGTGGCTAGTGACATCCTAGTGACGTAATAAATTGCAGGGAGTTTTGTAAAGAGACTAAAACCCAATAATTCATTGCTTAGACGCATGAGAGGTATAGGCAGAGCGGCGAAGTTGTGGAGTTTAAATCACTGGAGTATTTCTTTACCGGAAGGCTTTGTCCTAGCGTCATATTTCTTTGAAGAGAAGCATGGACAGATTGGTCTGTTGTTTTGTGTATGAGATTAAGACCGAATGGCGTTTTGCTATGGCTCCAGGGATGTTTAGTCACATAGACGTACTGCTGTGCAGATAGTCTCAGCGCATAAATCTTTGTAGGGAAAGGCTTACGCCAAGCGGCTTTTTACTTTACAAGGTTATCCAGCCCGAATGGAGTAATGCTTTAGAAAGAGGCTCTTTCTCCGCGGAGTTTGACCACAGCAAGGTAGCTCTTTTCAGCGGTTTTGCTTATCTTTAAAGGAGGTTTAGTCCATGTTACATATTGCTGTGCAGGGTCAGTCTTGAGATATTCGCGCCAAAATATTTTTTGAAGGACATCGGTATTAGGAGAACCGCAGGGCGCAAAGCTTCAGCGTTCGATCTCCTCAAGCCTCATAACTTCTTGATCTAAATTTTCAGCAAGGAATATCTCCTGGTTCTCAAGACATTCCCATTTAAACATTTTTTAAAGAAACTGTGTATCATGAGAACCATTTGTCGAGGCGCACAGGAGCCACCTTGAGCCACCTTGAGCATCATTTGCTACTGAAAAAATTCTGATTTTTCAGTGAGAAATATCTCCTGGTTCTAGAATTATTTACGCTTAAATAATTTT
Organism: Lepidotrigona ventralis hoosana; assembly: GCA_002806875.1. Taxonomy (NCBI): domain Eukaryota; kingdom Metazoa; phylum Arthropoda; class Insecta; order Hymenoptera; family Apidae; genus Lepidotrigona; species Lepidotrigona ventralis. The sequence continues at coordinate 41,668 of NIPQ01032080.1, forward strand.
TGAAAAACTACCATATCAGAGGAAATTGGAGAACTTCAGCCTATCACATCAAGATTCATGTTCTCCTGATTTTGGGTCCTAGGCAAGGAAATCCTCTTAGTTCTCAAGATATTCTCATTTAAATATTTTTCGAGAAATCTCTGTACCAGCGGAACCACTTGTTGCAGAACTTGAATGTGCTATATCCTCAAATTTTATGTTCTCCTGATTCAAAATCCGAATGTTCAGCGAGAAATATTTCCTTATATTTGATATAATCTCGCATAAATTTCTTTTGGAACTTATTTAAACCATGTGATCTCCTGATGTAAAATCTGAATTTTCAGCGCGGAATACCTCCTTGTTTTTGCGATATTCCCATTAAATATTTTTCAGAAAATCTCTGTATCATGAGAACGATTAATCATAACGCTTTGGCGTTCTACCTTCTCGAGACTCATTATATCCTGATTCAATATACGCATTTTCAGCGAGGAATACTTTGTGCCACTCGAGATATTACCTCTTAAGTATTTGTCGAAAATATTTGAAGAACCACTTGTCTGATAGCTATGGCACGCTACCTCTTTGAGTCTCTCGTTCTCTGATAAGAGATCCGAATACTCAGCAAGAAATTTGTCCAGACTTTCCAGATATTCCGGCTGAAAAATTTTTTAAAATATGTCTGTATTAAAAAGCTAGTAGCAGCTCTTTGGTATACCACTTCAGCGAGCGTTATATTCTACTCATACGAAGTCCGAAAATTTAGCGAGGAATAACTCTTGGATATCGAAATAATCAGGCATAAATTATCTTATGTAGTTATACTTATGTAGAAATATTGGTGGTCGTTGAGAACCCCGCGCTGCGTAGAATTATATAAGATATAAAATTGGTTAATTCACTGAAGGAATGTAAACAGTTTTGAATGGACATATATATGCATCATTTCATCTACCAGAACTCCATAATAATTCGTGTTCCATAAATAACAAAGTGATGACATTTATGTACGGAAAAATGTGTACTTTGGAAATCCCGCGATGCGTAAGAAGATATAAGAGAATAAGATTTATAAGATACATTGACAGAATGAAAGTGGAAAATTTTGAGTAATTGTATGTAAATCTCATTCCACGTACAGAAAATTCGTCACACTTGAGGCACGATTAACAGTGTTAGATGATATTTTTGTACAAAGAAATGGTGTACATTGAAGAGAGCAGCAAGACGCGTAGTATAACGTTAGACCATAAAATCTATATGATATATTGGCAGATTGAGTGAGGAAAACCTTGAACGCACATATGTAATCATCATTTCACGTACCTGCCTTCGGTAACACTTCGGGAACAATAAATAATATTAAATGATATTTATGTAAAAAGAATGCTCTTCATATGAACCCCGCGATGCGTAGTATTATATAAAACAATAAAATCGATATGATATACTGTCAGAATAAAGATATGTTCTCATATGTGTACCTACCTCAACGTACCGGCACTCCGTAACATTTCAGGATCGATAAGTACTATTAGGTGAATAGTCTGTACAAAAAATGATGTTCATTGTGAACCCCGCGATGCGTAGGATAATGTAAGGCCATTAAATCGATCAAATATTAACAAAATGAATGTAGAAAGTTTTGAACGTCATAATTAAAATCATTCCACGTATCGGAAATCCGTAATTTTTCAGCCTCGATAAGTTGTATTAGATATATATGTAAAGAAATCTGGAGTTCATTTTGAACCCCGCAATGTTTAATAAAATATAAGACCATTAAATCTATATGTTATATTGACAGAATGAATGTCCAAAATGTTGAATGATCTATGTAACACTCATTCGACGTACTGAAACACCGTAATGTTTCCGGCTAGATAAATAATATTAAATGACATTTATGTTCAATACATTTGTTATCATTGTGACTTTCTCGATGCGCAGAATAAACAAGGCCATCAGAACTATATAATATATTGACAGAATATATGTCGAATATATATATAGAATGATCATATGAAACTACATACCAGGACTTTGTAAAATTTCAGATTCGATAAATAGTATTCGATGGTATTTATGTACAAGCTTGTTAACAGTGATTCCCGCAATGCGTGGTATAATAGAAGACTATTATTATAATATTAATATTATTATATTATTATATTATTACTATTTACTATACTATTAGACTATTATTATATTAATATAATAGAAGATCATTACATCAATATGATGCGTGATGAAATTTGTGTCGAAAACCATGAAGTTTAATATGAAAGCATCATTCCACGTACCGGAATTCCTTAATATTATAAGCTCGATAAAAAGTATTAGATGATACTTATGTACAATATATTTTGTTCATTGTAATTCCGGAGTTGCGTGGAATATTATAAGATCATCACAATCTTATGATTTATTGACAGAATAAATGTCGGTTACTTCGAAATATCATATGCAAACGACATCAAACTTATCGGAAATCAGTAGGATTTGTCGCTCAAAAATTAATATTAAAAAATGTATACGCAGGATGTGTAATATAATGTTCGGCCAACAGATAGATATGATATGTTGCTTGAATGTATGACGAAAATATTGATGTGACATATGAGAAGCACATATCACGAAACAGAAATTTGTAATACTTCAGGTTAGATAAATAAAACTGTTTAATATTTATGTGCAATAATCTCGTATACATAGTGAAGCCCGCGATGCGTCGAATAATATAAGACAGTCAGATCCATTATATTTATTGATAAAAATGAATTTTGAAAATTTTGAATGGCCATATGTAAACTTCATTCCACTTGCATTTAAATCGTAATACTTCTCCATAAAGAACGTTAGGTCATTTTCATATACAATGAAATAGCGTAACAGTCATTCCGACAAGGCGTAGAATAATATGAAATAATCAGAACGTTACGACATATTGGCAGAATAATTGTCGAAAATTTTAACGTCATAAATGTAAACCTTACTCCACTACCGGCACAGCGTAATATATCAGATTCAATAAATAATATTCGACGATATCTATGTACCATAAAATGGTGTACACAGTGACCCCGCGAAACGTAGAATAATATAACACCAAAGGATCGAGGTAATATGCAGACAGATTTAATTTCGAAAACTTTGACTCGTCATATAAAAGGCCGAACCGTATTTGAAAACCGTCATATTTTACAGTAGATAAATCATGTTTGATCTACGTTGTAATATAAAATATTCTGATCTTTGCGAATCTTACGATGTGAAGAATAATTGAAGACAATAAGGTAGAGATAATATATAGACAAAAAGAATGTCGTATATAGTGAGCAATTACATATAAGCCCCGAAAAGGTCTAGAGGACTATAAAAAGCCGAGGTTGAAAAGCAATATTTGATCGTCGTTACATATAAAAAAGGTTTGTTCATTGTTATACCCACGATGCTTAGAATAATATAAGAGATTCAGATACAGAAAATCTATTGATATAGTGAAGGTAGAATATTTTGAATGAACATATGTAAGCCTTGATCCGTGCCGGAGGAGCGTATAATTTCGGGAACTATAGAAGACTTTAAATCGTTGTATTTTAAAAAATTTGTTCAGGCTAATCGCCGCGATGCGTAGAAAAATATAAGACCATCAGATTGCGATAATCTATTCATAGAGTGAATGTAGAACAATTTGAATGATCATATGTAAGCCAAGGACTAAACCGACGGAGCGTGTAACTTCAGAGATGATGAGTAATACTAAAACGTTGCTACATATTAAAAAATTTGTTTACTGTTATCTCCGCGATGCGTTGAATAACATAATACCATCAGATCGAAGTAATATAATGAAATGAATGTAGAATAATTTGAACCAACGTATATAACCTCCGAAACTTACCGGAAGAAAGTATTACTTCGGGGACGATAAATAACAATAAATCGTTGTTTTATATTAAATAATTTGTTATATATTAAATAATTTTGATAGCCGCGATGTGTAGAATAATATAAGACCATCAGATAGAGGTATTATGTTGATAGAATGAATGTATAATATTTTGAATGATCATATGTTAGCGTCGAACCTTACCGGAACAGCGCAAAATTTCGGAGCCGATAAATAATAAATTGTTGTTTTATATTAAGAATCTGCTCATTGTGATCCATGCAATGCGCAGAATAATTTAAGATAATCAGAGTGTACAGTTTATTGATACAGTGAATGTAGAGTGTTTTGAATGATAATATGCGCCGATAGTATGCACCGATCTGTACCGAAGAATGATATTATTTCGGAGAAGATAAGTAGCTATTAGTAGCTACTTATCACTATTAACTATTAAACTAGCTAGTAGTAGATAGTTTAAGCGTTGATTAATATTACAAAATTTGTTGATAGTGTTCCCCGTTATGCGGAGAGTAATATAAAGCCATCAGAAGTAGATAATCTATTCATAGACAGAATGTAGAACGTTACCAATCATCAAATCTAGGCCCCGATACTTACAGGAGAATCGTGTAACTTCGAGGACGATTAGTAACACTAAATCCGTTATGTATTTAAAAACTGTTCATTGTGATCCCTGCGATGCATAGAATGATATCAATTCGGAGTAATATATTGATAAGATTGATTTTGAATTATTTGAATGATCACACGTAAGGTCCTAACCGCCCCCCCCTTCCGGTCGGTGGAGCGTGTAACTGTGAGGGACAATCAATAATAGTAAATCGGTGTTTTATATAAAAAACTTTATATAAAATCTTTTCATTTTGATAGCCGTGACGCGAATCAGATCACACGTGACATAACCATCAGATCTAGATAATATATTGATAAAATGAGTATAGAATAATTTGAATAATCACTTATAACCCCGGGCCGTAACGGAAGAGCGTATTACTTCGAGGACAAAATATAATATTAGATTGTAGTTATAAATTAAATAATTTTATTTGTTGTATCCTCTGCTATGAGTAGAATGTTATAAGACCATCAGAAGGAAATAGTTTCGTGATAGAGTGAACTTGGGACATTTCGAAAAATCATATGTGAGCCCCGAAACTTACTGGAGGATCCTATTATTTAGGAGATGATAAATAGCAACGAATCGTTGTTTTATATTTAAAAATTCGTTCATTTTATACTCGCGCTGTGTATAATGAAACCAGACAATCAGATCGAGATGTTATATTGATAAAATGAATGTAGATTGTTTTGAATTACCATATGTATGCCCCGGTCGTTATATATTAAAAATTGTGGTCATCCTAGCGATGCATGGATTAATATAACACCACCAGAGTGATATAATCTATTGATAGTGTGAATGTAGGATATATTGAGTGGTCATATGTTTGCCCCGATAAATACAGGAAGACCGTACATTTCGGTGACGATAAATAACACCAAGTAGTTGTTTTACATCAAGAAATTTGTTTATTCTGAAACATGCCTTACGTAGAATAATACATCCGATCGAGATAACATATTATTAGAACGAAGGTAGAGCATTTTGAATGATCATATGTAAGCCCCGATACATACAATAGGAGCGTTTTATTTCGGGGATGATAAATAATACTGAATCGTTGTTTTATATTGAAAATTTGTTCTTTTTGATACACGCGATGCGTAGAATCATAAACAATCAGATCTGCATACTATATTGGTAGAATGAATGTAGAATCTTTTGAATGTTCATATGTATGCCCCGATCCGTACCGGAGTAGCGTATCATTTCGGATACGATAAGGAATAATTAAACGTTGTTTTACATTCCTAAACCGTATATTTACATTTCTAAAATTATACGCTCCTCCGGTACGGGTCGGGGCTTACATATAATGCTTTAAAGAATTATACATTCCCTCTATCAACTGATTACCTCAATGTGATCATCTTATATCATTCTACGCATCTCAGGATCGCAGTGAACACAATTTTTTATATATAACGACGATTTATTATTATTTATCGCCCCGAAAAATACGCTACTCCGGTAAGGACGAGTCTTACACATTATCATTCAAAATATTCTACATTCATTCTAAAATTATATCATCTGTAACTGATGGTCTTATATTCTTCTTCGCATCGCGTTGATTACAATTCTTTAATACTCGACAACGACATAATATTATTTATCGTCCCAGAAGTGGGCCGCTCCTGTCGGAACTCACTAATGATCATTCAAAATATTCTACATTCATTCTACCAGTATCCTGTCGCGATATGGTGGTATTAAATGGTTCTACGCATCGCGCGTATCAAAATGTACAAATTTTTTAATATAAAATAATATAAAACAACGATGTAGTATTTCTTATCGTCCCCGAAATAATACGGTCCTCAGATACGGTCTAATGTATGATGATTCAAAATATTCTATATTAACTCTGTCAATATATTATCTCGATTTGTTCTATTCCTATTATCACATCGCGGGCATGACAATGAAGAAATATTTAAGTATGAAACGCCGATATAGATTTACATACCGTCCCCATAATTATATGCTTCTCCGCTACGCATCGAATCATACATATTATCATTCAAAGTATTTTACTTACATTCTATCAATATATTATCTCGATGGTCTTATATTATTCTATCGCTGAATCTCAATGAACATTTTTAAGAATATAAAACGACTATTCACTATTCCTTATCGTCCCCGAGAACATACGCCCGATCGTTGCATGTCGAGGCTTGCATATGATCATTCTAAGTATTTTACATACATTCTCAATAATTATATCGATCTGATCGTCTCGTGTTATTCTACGTATCGCGGATTCCGAATGAACAATTTTTTTAAATATAAAAAAACGAGTTATCATTATTTATAGTACAGGAAATTGTACGCATTTCCGGTACCGACTAGGGATAACATATGAAAATTCAAAAATTTATAGCTTTATTCTATCAATTATCACCTCGATCCGATTTCCTTATATTATCCAATGCATCGCGGGAATCACAATTTGTCAATTTTTAAAATATAAAGCAACTATTCAATATTATTGATCTTCCCCGAAATGAATCTATCTCTCCGGTTTGGTACGGTGCTTACATATGATGGTTCAAAATATTCTACATTCATTCTGTCAGTATATTATCTCCATGTGGTCTATATCTATTCTACGCATCTCGGGCATCAGTGCGAACAAATTTTTTAGTATAAAACAATTTAGATTTTTTTATCATCCTCGAAACTGTTCGCTCCGCCAGTGCGGATCAGGGCTTACTAATGGTATTTGAAAATATTCTACATCATTCCATCAATATATTATCCGGAATGGATGGTTTTATATCTTTCTATGCATCTCGGGGAACACAGAGAACTCAATTTCTTATATATAACGTTTATCATATATATTGTTTATCATATATTGTTTATCGTCCCCGAAATTATACTCTTCTTCGGTACGGGTAGATACTTACATTTGATAATTCAAAATATTCTTTAATTACTCTATCAATAAATTATCTCACTCTTATTGTCTTACACTTTTCTACGCGTCATAGAGATCGGACGTTACATACGATCATGCAAAATATTCTGCATTAATTCTACCAATATATTAACTCGATCTGATGATATCGCATCTCGGGTATCAAAATAATTTTTTAATTTAAAACATAAATTTATTATTACTTCTTGCCCCCGAAATTTAACGACCATTCTATAGTGTCTAAAAATATGAAATAATTTTTTAATTTAAAACAGAAATTTATTATTACTTCTTGCCCCCGAAATTTAATGACCATTCTATAGTGTCTCACATATGTTCATCCAAAATATTATACATTCACTCTATCAATGGATTACCTCCCTCAAGTCTTATATCATTCAACGCATCTCGGGTTGTGATTAAAATGTACAAGTTTTTTTAATATAAAACAACGGTTAGTATTATTTATATTACCTGGGATAACACGCACCTCTATTACGGTTCGGTGTTTACATGACTTGTCAAAATATTTTACATTCCCTTTACCACTGGATTAACACCATCATGGTTATACATTATTCTACGCTTCTCGGGGATGATAATGAACACTATCTTTTAATATAAAACAATGATATAGAATTATTTATTGTCTACGAAATAATTCGCTCTATGATTATTTAAAATATTTTATTTATATCAATATTCTTCTATCTATATCAATATCTTCAATATTCTATCAATTCCATATCTTGATGACATGATCTCATATTATTCTAAGCTTCGCGGGGATCATAATGAACACTATATGTGAAACAGCTATTTAGAATTATTTATCATCCCCGAAATTGTATGCTCCTCCGGTACGGAGGGATTACATATGATCATTAAAAATATTCTATATTCACTCTATTAATAGATTACCTCGATCTCATGGTCTAATATTATAATTTACGCATTACAAGGACCACAATGGACAAATCTTTCTATATATAACCACGATTTAGTATTATTTATCCTTCCCGAAATAATACGTTCCTCCGGAACGCATCGGGGCTTTTATATAGTCATTCAAAATATTCTATATTCAATCCATCAATAGATTATCTGCCTTTGATGGACTTATATTATTCTGCGAACTGCGGAGTCATAATGGACACAATTTTTTAATGTATAACGGTGGCTCAATATTATTTATATTCCCCGAAGTATGCTCCTATGGTACGGATCGGGGCTTACATATGAACAGTCAAAACATTTTACACTATTTACATCTGTATATTATATCGATCTGATGATCTTGTATTATCCTACTCATCGCGTGGATTTTTATTAATATAAAATAACGATTTAATATTGTTTATCATCCACAAAGTGATACGTTCCACATGTCCGGATCGAGGACTACATAAAATAATTCAAATAATTCTTCATTCACTCTGTCAATAGATTTACTCCCTCTGTTGGTCTTATATTATTTTACGCATAGCGAGGACCACAATAAACACAATTTTTTAATACTAACATCTAACATATGTTCATTCAAAAAATTCTACATTGACTCCATCAATATATAAAGTTCCTCTTATGGTCTTATAATATTCTACGAATCACAGTTATAAAATGAGCAAATTTTTTAATTTAAAACAGCTATTTAGTATTATTTATCGTCAATGAAGTTATACGCTCCTCCTGTATGGATCAGGGCTTACATATGATCATGCAAAATATTTTGCACTCATACTGTCAATATATTATATTGATCTTGTTGTCTTATATTATTCTACTCCTCGCGGGAATCACAAGGAACATACCTTTTACCAGAATAAATGTGAAATATTTTAATGTGTCAACATCACGTTCGCACTCGGTAAAATTTCAGGGCCGATAAAGTATATTAAGTGACATTTTCGTAAAAAAAAGTAGAGTCCATTGAAAGCAACGCGATGGGTAGAATAATATAAGACTATATGATAAAACTGAAAACAAAACTGAAAACAATGTGATAAAATAACAGAATGTATGTGGAAAATTTTAAATGTACAAATATAAAACTAATTTTATCTACCGGAACTCCATAACATTTCATGCTATATAAAAAATATTGAATATATGTCCACAGAATTGATGTTCATTGTGAACCACGCGCTGCGTACGAAAATATAAGACCATAAAATCGGAATGATATATGGACAAAATAAGTGTCGAAAATTTTGAATTGTCATATGTATAACTCATTCCACGTAACGGAACTACGTAAAAATTTAGGCACGATAAATGATATTAGATGATTTTATATGTAAAAAGAAGTGGTGTTCTTGTGAAGTGGTCATCATTGTGAATCGCGCGATGCGCAGAAAAATATAAGACCATCAGATCGAGAGAACATATTGATACACATAGTGCCCAAGATTTTGACAGGCATTTTGTAAGCTACGAAACATAGGAACGTATCAATTCGTGCTAGATGAATAGCATCAGATTTCCGTTATATTATAATGCGTAGAATACTACAGCACCGACAGAGCAAGTTAATCTATTGGTAGAGTGAATATTTCGAATGAGCATGTGTAACCACAGACCGGAGGAGCGTATTACTTCGGGGTGGATAAATAATTCCTAATCGTTGCTTAAAAATTGCGTTCTTTGTAATCAATGTGATGCGTAGAATAATACCATCAGAAGAAGATAATCTAATGATAAAGTGAATACAGAATATTTTGAAAGATCATATGTAATCTTCGATCGTTATCGGAGGAGTATTGTTTCGAAGACGATAAATAATACTGAATCGTAGTTTTATGTTAAAATATATGTTCCTTATGATACCAGCGAAGCGAATAATATAATACAGTCTGATCGAGATAATATGTAGATAGAATTATTGTAGAATGTTTTGAATGATCATATGTAAACTCCGATCCGTAGGAGCGTACAATTTCGGGGACGGTAAATAGTACTGAATCGTTTTTTCATATAAAAAAATTTGTTCATTGTGATACTCGCGATGGGTATTATAGTATAAATCATCGGAAAGAGATAATGGAAGAGTGATTGTAGAGTACTTTGAGTGATCATATGTGAGCCCCAATACGTACCGGGAAGCGTCTAATTTCGGGGACAATAAATAATACTAAATCGTTCCTTTATAATAAAAACTTTTGTTTTTTTTGATGCCCACGATGCGTAGAATAATATAAGACCATCAGAGCGGGATAATGTGCTAACAGAATGATTGCAGAATATTTTGAATGACGATATGTAGTTCCTGCACCCTATGAGAGGAAAGTATAACTTCAGGTCGATAAATAATACTAAATCCTTGTTTTATAGTAAAAAATGTTTTCATTCTAATACCCGAGAAGCGCAGAATAAAGTAAAGCAATCAGACCGATATTATTTATTGATAGAATAAATGTAGGATATTTTGAGTGATCAAAAGTAAGCCCCGTTATCAGTGGAGCGTATTACACCAGGGACGATAAATAATAATGGATGGTCATTACATATTTAAAAAAAATTTAATTTTGATACTCGCAATGCGTACAATAACACAAGACCATCAGATTGAGATAATATATTGATTGAATGAATTTAGAGCGCTTTGAATAATCGTATGTAAGCTCTGGTCAACAACGTCGTAGCGTTTTATTTCGGGGACGATAAATAATATTCGATTGCTTTTACAAATTAAAAAATTGTGTTCATTGCGATACCCGCTATGCGTAGAATAATATAAAACAATCAGAACGAGATAATAAATATAGAGTGAAAGTAATATATTATGTTTGAACTAAATAACTATATATAAATAAACCCCGACACGTACCGGAGAAACGTATTTTTTCGGGGAAGATAAATAAGATTGGATTGTCGCTATATATTTAATATATGGTACAGATTTTATTATCTTGTATTATTCAACGCATCGCGGGGTTCACATTGAGCCCCATATTTTTACATAAATATCATCTAATCATTATTTATCGGATCTGAAATATTATGCACTTCCAGTAAGTTTAACATTTGATAATTTCAAGTCTTCCACAATCACACTGTTAGTACATCATATCGATTTCATGGTCCTATAATATACTATGCATCGCGTGGTTCACAACAAACAACATGTTTTGTACATAAATATCATCTAATAATGGTTATCTAGCCCGAAATATTATCGACTTTCTGTACGTAGAATAAGGTTTATATACTACAGTTCAAAATATTCCACATTCATTTTGTCAATACATCATATCGATTATATTGTCTTATATTATTCTACGCATAGTAGAGTTCACAATAAACTCCATTTTTCAATATATAGCGACAATCCAATATTTTTTATAGACGTTGAATTATTACTTACCTCTGTTAATTTTTGAGGCCTATAAGTGACTATTCATAATTTGGGACGTAAATTCTGATAATATGTTACATTTATCTCTCGGTCTTATATTACTCTCGCACATTACGCACTGCTCGGGTTGCTATGACAGAAATTATTTAATATATAACGAGCTGTTTATATTATTTATCGATATTGAAGTAATACTGTAATACGGTGCGTGGAATGCATATGCTCCATGAAAATTGTCGACATTCACAGTATCAATAGGTTATCTCATACTAATTGTCATATATTTATTCTATTCATCGCTGGGATCGCTATGGACACGATTTTTTATTATAAAACGACTATCTAACTTATCGCCCCTGAAATACTTCGAACCTCCGGGACGTTTCGGCTCTTATATGTGACTAAAATTTTTGACAAATTCTGTCAATGAATCATATGCATCTGACGTTCTTATACTATTCTTCTAATCACGGGTGTCACTATGAACATTGTATGTTAATATATAACGACGGTCTATCATTATTTATCGTGAAGTCCAGTTATAACAAAATATAGTTTCAATTTCATTGTCTTATTTTATTCTAATCATTGCAAGGTTCATAATGAACACCATTTTTTGTACATATTAGTCATCGAGCCAGAAACATTACTGAGTTCCGGTACGTGGTATGCGACGTACATATGATCGGTAAAAATTTGCGACATTCATTCTCTCGATATATCATATTGATGTGATTGTCTTATCTTATTCCACGAATGGCGGGGATTAATATGAACATCATTTTATTCTATATAAATATGAACCTAAATTATTGATTTAGCTTGAAGTATTGCAGTGTCACGGTAAGTAGAACGAGTTTGATATATTGCCGTTCAATATTTCTTAGTTCATTTTGTTAATATATTAAATCGCACTTGATCTTATATTATCTACGCATCGCAGGGATCACAATTATCACTACTTTTTGCAAAACTGTATCATCTAGAATTATTTGTGAATCCTGAAATATTACTGTCATCCGGGTCCGATCTTTTATGCAACAATTTAAAATTTTCGTAATTCATTCTGTCAATACATCGTAACAATCTAATTTGTTTATTTATTCTACGCATCGCGGAGTTTATAATGAATACCATTTTTTTGATCATAATTAAAATACAATATTATTTTGTCGAGAATAATTACGGAGATCCTGTATGTGGAAGGCAGATCACATATGATCATTCTATATTTTCCAGACTCATTCTGTCAATATTATATAGATTTTATAATATTATATTATTCCGTGCATCGCTGGGTTCCAACTAGCACAATTTCTTTGTACATAATAATCATCTATATTTATTGTTCGTGGTTGAAATGCTACGGGGTTCTCGTTCGGGGAAAAAGGTCTACATATGACGTTTGAAAAATTTCCTCAATCATTTTGTCGAAGTATCATATCGATTTTACGATCTTATATTATTCTCCAAATTGCGGGATTCTCAATGGACACATTTTTCTATACGAAAATATTGTCGAATATTATTTATCGATTCTGAAATATTAAGGAGTTCTGGTTCGTGGAATGACGTTACTTTTGATACTTCAGAATCTTTCACATTCATTCTGATTACAATATATTATATCGATTTTTGTGTCGTATATTATGCAATGCATTACACAATTCGCAGTGGACGCTGTATTATTATTCATCTAAATGTCATTTAATGTTATTTACTGAGGCTGAGATTACTACGGATTGTGGAACACTACCGGTACGTGGAATGAGGTTCACGTATTAAAATTCAAAATTTTCTACTTTCATATGATCAAAATATCACCTTTATGGCCTATTAATGTTCTACGCATTACAGAAATGGCAATGACCACAATTTCTTTCTATATAAATATCATCTAATATCATCTAATATCCATCAAGCCTTATTATGACGCACAACATCGTAGAATGTTGTATACATATGTCAATTCCAAATATTCCACATTCATTCTGTCATACGATACTTATTCTATTGTCCTATATCATTCTGCGCATAGCGAGATTCTCAATGAACGCCATTCATTAGTTCATAAATATCATCTGATACTATTTAAGGAACCTGAAATATTACGGGTTGTCGGTACGTGGAATGAGATTTGCACATGAACGTACAAAATTTTTTTCATTCATTCTGGCAGTATATCATATCGATTTTATGGCCTAATAATAATCTGGGTTTACAACCACCATTTCTTTGTACATAAACATCTTCTTATACATCGCACCAGAAATATTAGTGGAATTTTGGTGGCATACATCATTTCGAATTTTTCTATATTTATTCTGTCAAAACACCATATAGACTTTATTGTCTAATATTTTTCTTTATACGCAAGTATCATAAAATAATATTTAACAAGCATGTTACAAATTCCCGCACGTGTATACATATGTCAACTCAAAACTTCCCACATTCATTCTGTCAATACATAATATCGATTTTGTTGTCCTATTTCATTCAAAGCATTGCGGGATTCGCAGAGAACGCCTTAGTATACTAGGCACTAACCACGTGTTGATAGGTGTAAAAAGGCCAAAAGTAGATTCCTGAGGAACAAACGATAACTTTGCCTCAATGACTATTCAATAATTGTGATCTCAAGATCACAATTTCATAGAATCATGTACACAGTGTCAATATCAATTACAGTGAAATATCACCCTTCACTTGTCGCTATTCCCATTACACATGTTACCGCCATTCAGCTTCCAGCCAAGTTAAGTGGCGATGCAAGTGTAAATATACTCTTATACCAATAGCACTAGAGATCGCAATGACCACCATTACATTGTACATAAATATCACGTAATATTATCTGTGGCGCCTGAAATATTACGGGGCACAGCAACGTGGAATGCTGTATAAATGTGTCAATTCAAAATTTTTCACATTTAGCCTGTCAACATATCATATCGATTTTAAAGTCCTATATTATTCTACGCATTACGGGATTCACAATGAACGCCTTTTATTTGTTCGTATATTTCGTCTTTCTTAGTATAAAACAGTGATTTAGAATTATAATTAACGTACCTTAACTAATACGCACCTCCAGTACGTTTCGGGGCCATACGATCATTCAAAATATTTTTTATACGTTCTATCAATTTATTACCTCGATTAGATGTTCTTATACTATTCTACGCATTGCGGGCATCAAAATGAATAAATTTTTTACATAAAAAAATGATTTAGTTTTATTTATCGTCCCCGAAATTTTGCGCTACTCCGGTACGGATCGGGGCTTAAATATGGTAATTTAAAATATTCTACATTCAATCTATCTATAGATTATCTCCCTCTGATGATCTCACATAGTTATACGTATAGCGCATGTTACAAAAAACATAATTCTTTTATATAGAATAACGAGTTACTATTATTTATTGTCCACGAAATTGTACGCTCCACCGGTGACATCGGGACTTACATATGATCATTCAAATTATTCTACAATCATTCTATCAACATATTATGTAGATCTGATGGTTCTATATTATTCTACGTGTCGCGGGTTCGCAATGGACACATTTTTTAGTGTATATCGACCTTTCAGTATTACTTATCGTCCCCGAAATGATATTCTTATCCTTTAAGTATTAGAGCCTACCTATGATAACTGAAAATATTCTATAAACACACTATCAATTGATTTCTCTCTGAGTGTTATATATTATTCCATGCATCACGGGGATCACAATGAACACAATTTTTTAACATATAACGGCGATTCTTTATTATTTATCATCCTCGAAACAATAAGGACCCTCCCGTACGGATCGTGGCATACAGATGACCTATCAAAATTTTCTACAATCATTCTATTAATAGATCAGATTTCTCTGATGGTTTTATATTATTCTACACATGGCGGGGATCACAAAATTTTTTTTTTAATATATGACAACGATTCAATATTATTTATCGTCCAAGAATTAGTAATCCCGTCCGGTACGGAACTGGATTTACATATAATGATTCAAAATATTCTACATTCATTCTATGAATATATTATTTCGATAGTTATGGTCTTATGATATCCTACTCATCGCGGGTACAAATGTTTTAATATAAATCAAAGATTTAGAAATATCTGTCGTCACCGAAACAACACGTTCTTCCGTCACTGTTCGGGGCTTACATATGATAATTCAAAATATTCTACATTCATTCTATTAATACATTACGCCAATCTGGTAGTATTATTGGCATTACATAATTACGCATCGCGGGGATCTCAATTTTTAATATATAACGGAGCTCCAATATTATTTATTTATTACCCTATGTAATACATTTATATTAATACATTTACCCTTATGTAATACGCTACTCCAGTATGGATCGAGGCCTACAAATGACCATTAAAAGTGTTATACATTCATTTTATGAATATTACATTTTGCTTATTTATTATCTCGTATGGTCTTATATTATCTTACTCTTCGCTTGGATCACAGGGGAAAAAATTTTTAGTACAAAGCTGTGTATCAGTATTAATTATCGTCCACGTAATTATGCACTCCTCCGGTACGGACTGGAGTTTACATATGATAATTCAAAATTATCTACATTCACGCTAACAATATATTATCTCCCTCTGATGGTCTTGTATTATTCAATGCATCGCGGGGATTACAATGAACTATCGTTGAACATATAACGACGATCCAGTATTATTTATCTTCCCCGCAGTAATACGCTCCTCCGGTACGGATCGGCGTTCACATATGATGATTCAAAGTTTTCTGCACTCACTTAGTTAACAGATTATCTCTTTCTGATGGACTTCTATTATTCTACACATTGCGGGAATCACAATGAGCCCAACTTTTTAATATATGAGGACGATTCTATATTATTTATCGCTCCGAAGTATTACGATCCTCCGGTAAGGATCGGGGTTTACATATGATCATTCAAAGCATTCTACATTCATTTTGTCAGTATATTTCGATTTGATGAACTTCTACTATTCTACGCATCAAGGGGATCACAAATAACAATTTTTTTAATATAAAACAACGAATTAGTATTATTTCTTATGTCCGAAGCAATACGATACTCCGGTACGGCTAGGGGTTACATATGATCATTCAAAATATTCTACATTCTCTCTATCAATAGATTGTCTCTCTCTCATGGTCTTATATTATTCCACGCATCGCGCGAATCAGAATGGACACAATTCTTTAGTATAAAACAACGACTTATTGTTATTTATATCAATCAAATTTATTTATATGTTATTTAAATCATTCAAAATATTCTACAAGCATGCTATCAGTATATTATCTCGATCTGATGGTCTTATAGCATTCTAGGCATTGCCAATATCAAAATATACAATTTTTTTGGTATTAAACGAGAATTAGATGTATCTTCCGTTGCTCCGGTAAGAAACGGGGCTTGCATATGAACATTCAAAATATTCAATATTCCTTCTGTCAACACATCATGCAGATTTCTTGTTCTCCTATTATTCTACGCATAATGTGGTTCACAATATTCACCATCCTTTTTGTACACTAATATCATCTGATACTATTTTTCCTGTGCTATGACAGAGTTACGTGGAATGAGGTTTGGATTCAAATACTTCCACATTAATTCTGACAGCATATCTTGTAGATTTTGTAGTCTGATATTATTCTACGCATCGTGGACAAATAACGCCATTTCTTTCTAGATAAATATAATCTAATTTTATCTATCGCGCTTGAAATATTACGGTGATCCGGTAAATGTAATGAGATTTACATATTACACTTCAAAATTTTCCACAGTCATTCCGTTTGATGGTCATATATTATTCTACCCATGGCCACGTATCAGAATATTACAGGATTTATATGTAATATTATATCGCTATTATATATAAAATAATTGTGTTCGTAGTGAATAATATATTTGCCATGCGTATAATAATATATGGCTGTCAGGTCTATATAATGTATTGACATAAAGAATGTTCAATATTTTTTCTGTTTGTAATCATCATTCCACCTATCGGAACAAAGTAGTGTTCCACGCACGATAAAAATAAATGGGATAATTTTTATGTAATTTGAAATGGTGTACATAGTGATCCCCTCAATGCATAGAGTAGTATGAGACGAACAGTACGATATGATATAATGACAGAAAGAACGTCAAAAATATTGATGTGGAATATGTAAACACCATTCAACGTACCGGAACACTGTAATATATTAGATTCGATAAAAAATATCAGATGTTATTAATGTACAATGAAATGTTCTTCAGAGTGTCTTCACGATGCGCAGAATTATATAAGACTATCAGAACTCTATGATATATTAGCGGAATGAAATCCGAAACATTTGAATTGTCATATGCAATCCTCATTCCACGGAATTCCGTAATATATGAGGCTGAACATATAATCATACATATATATTTTGTACATATATTATAAAATATTTATGTACAAAAAAATAATGTTCACAGTGATCACCTCGTTGCGTAGAGTAATATAAGGCAATCACATCGATATATTATAATTACAGAAAGATGTCAAAAATTTTGGTGTCATACATAATCTTCATTCCACTTACCTGACACAGCAGCATTTGAAAGTAGATAAATATTATTAGATAACATTTATAACCAATAAGATAGTGTTCACAGTTATCACTGCGACGAGTAGAATAATGTAAGTCCATCAGATAGATGTAATATTCTGATAGAAACAATGTCGCAATATTTCATTTGGTAATGTGTAAAATCAATTGATATCCCGGATTTACGGAATTTCATGCTGGATAAATTATATTAAATGAAATTTAAGTATAAAATTGTGGTGTTTATAGTGATTCCCGCAATAGGAAGAATAATATGGAACCTTCAGATCGATATGTTATACTGACAGAATGAATGTCGTGTACTTTGAATGGTCATCTGTGATTTCCGAAAAGTTCCGGAGAACCGTAACATTTCAGGGTCAATAAATTACATTAGATCGACGCTATATATTAAAGAATTCTGTTCATTGTGATTCGCGCGATGCGTAGGATAATATAAGATCATAATATCGAGAAAATATTTAGCAGGATGAATGTTAAAAAATATGAAGTGAAATCAGTAAGCCCCGAACCGATTCAGACAACCGTAATATTTCATGGTCGACAAAAATATTAGATCGAAATATATAAAAAAATTATTTTCATTGTGCCCCCGCGATGCGTAGAATCACATAAGAAAATCAATGTATATAATGTATTGGAAGGATGAATGTCGAATATATTTAACGGTTATATGTAAGCACAAAATCGTAAAGGAATCCCATAATTTTTCATGGGCGATAAATAATACTTCGTCGTCGTTTTAAATATTGAGTTCATTTCGGTCCAGCGCAGAATATTATTAGATAAACAGAAGGAGATAATATAATGAGAGTATCAATGTAGAATATTTTGAATGGGCATATGTAAGCACCGAACGGTACATTAAAAAATGTTGTTCAAACTGTGTTCATTGTGAACCTCGCATTGCGTAGAATATTATTCGTCCATTAGATCGAAATTATATATTTTGCAGAGTGTATGTCGAAAATTCTGTATGGTCATACTTAAGCCTCGAACAATACAGAACAACCATAAAATTTCGGGTTTTATAAACAATATTAGAACGTATTTATATATAAAGAGATGTATTCAGTGTTCCTAGTGTTGCAAAGAATTATAGAAGACCATCAGATCGAGATAATAAAGTAACAGAATGTATGTCGAAATCTTTGAATGGTACCGGTGGATCGTGATATTGCGAAGTCGATAAGTAATATTGGATCTTGATTATATGTAAAAAATTGTGATTATTTTGAACCGCGCTATGTGGAGACTAAAATGAGACCACCAGATCGAAATAATATATTGACAAAATGAATGAAGAAATATTTGAAGTTTCGTATATGAGCCCAGAAAAGTAATACAAAGGCAAAAAAGTTCGGTGTCTATAAATAAGAAAAAGATGTATCTTCATATAGAAAAAGATTCTTCTTATTGCGACTTCCGCGATGCGTAAAATAATATGTAATTTGTACCAACAGATTGAGATAATATTTTGACAGAATTGTTAGCGTAACTATTGGATTGCCACATGTAAACCCGTTAAAGTACCGGAGGACCATAATAATTCGTGAATGATAAATAATATTAGATCGTCGTTATATATTAAAAAGTCGTGTTCATAATGATTGCGATGCGTAGAATAATATAAGAACATCATCGCGATAATATCTTAAGAGAATGAATGTAGAAATTTCTTCAGTTTCACACGTAATCCCCGAACAGTACCGGAGCACCGTAAAACTTCGGAGTTCATAAATAATGTTAGATCGTCGTCATATAGTAAAAAATTTTATTCATTGTGGCCTCCGTAATGCGTAGAATAACAAAAGACCACCAATTACATGTACTATATTGATAGATACAATTTCGAATATTTTGAAGTGTCATATGTATGTAAGCCTCCGCCAGTCTCGGAGAACCGTTATAATTCGGGACTATAAATAATAACGGATCGTCTTTATATATTAAAGAATTGTATTCATTGCGTGCCCCGGCATGCGTAGAATACGCAATAGTATAATAGTATAATAGTATAATAGTATAATACTATAATAGTATAATAGTATAATATAGTATAGTATAACATAGTATAGTATAACATAGTATAGTATAACATAGTATAGTATAACGTAGTATAGTATAACGTAGTATAGTAAAACGTTTTTTCTTTTTTACGTACAGGAAATCTTCAAAAAGACACCTGACTCCCCAGAGGCAGAGAAACCAGGTAGTGTCGGATTTTTATCGACTAAAACTTGTAAGAAGACCTGTAAACTTGTAAATGTTTCGGGGACTGTAAATAATATTTGACTTCCGTTGTATACTGAATATTGTGAAAACTGTGACCCCTCGTTGCGTAGAATAATATAAGATAATCAGTTCGAGATAATATCTTAACAGAATGAGTGTCGACGAAGCAATGAGTGTTTGAATGAGTGTAAATAATTTCGAAGTCGATGAATAATATTTGGTCGTCCTTGTATATCGAAAAAAGTGTTTATTGTGATCCCTGCGATACCCCTGATGTAGAACAGCATGGCAATTAGATAGAGATAACGTATTGACAGTATTGGTGTTGAATATTTAGAATTGTCATGTAATCTCCGAATCGTATCGGAGAACCCTAATGCTCCTTGTTTGATATATAATATTACAACGTCGTTACACATTATAGAATCATGTTCATTTTGATAACCGCGATGCGTAGGAGACCATCAGTTCGAAAAAATATATTGAAAGAATGAGTGCCTAAAATTTTGAATCGACATATTGAAATGTAGCCAAGTACACTGACAAATCGGGTTCGACAAATAACAATAGATTGTTGTTATTAATTCAAAAATTTTGTTCATTATGTTCGCGATTTGTAGAATAATATAAGATAACTAGATCTAGACAATTTATTGACACAATGTATGATGAATATTTTGAAGGATGAATATATGTAAGACCCGAACTATATCTGCGGACTGTAATATTNATATATGTAAGACCCGAACTATATCTGCGGACTGTTATATATTTCGCGGTCGATTAATAAGACAAAATCCCCGTTATATATTAAAAAATTGTGTTCACTGTCAGCGCCGCAATGCTTAGAATATTATGAGACAAACAGATCGAGATAATATAATGACAGATTGAATGCCGAGAATTTTGGGTGGTCATATGTATGCCCCGAGACCTACCGGTTGCCGTTTAGAATTCGGTGTCGTTAAATAACTCTAGATCGTCGCTGTATATTTATAAAGCATTCATGTGACCCTGCGTAGAATAGTATAACACCATCAGAAAGTGTTAATATATTAATTGAAATGATGTCGAGAACTTTGGTTGACCATTTGTAGTCACTGAAGCGTCGTTACGGAGGAACGTAACATTTCGGTGTTCATAAATAATATCAGATAATATTATATAATACAAAATTGTGTTCATTGTGATCCTCACGATGTGTAGAGGAGTATGAGACAATCAGATCGAGATTATACTTTAACAGGATGAATTTTGAAAATTGTATACGGTCATTCGTATGCCACTATCTGTACCGGAGGACAGTAATATTTCAGGGTCGATAAATAATATTAGATCTTCCTTATACAGTAAAAAATTATGTACATTGTGAGCCATAGACCTAAGACAATCGGATAGAGATATTGTGTTGCGAGAATAGAAGTCACGTTCTGAGTTGTCATGTGTAAGCCCCGCGACGTATTGGATGACCGTAATATTTCGGGGTCAATAAATATAACATTATCGTCGTTATATATTAAAAAATAATGTAAATTGTCATACCCGCAATACGTAGAATAATATAAAGCCATTTTATAGAGATAATATATTGACAGAGTTGATAACGAAAATTTTGTTCGACATATGCAAGTCTCAAGACCAGACGACCGTAACAATTCGGAGCAGGTAAATAAAATTGGATCGTCGTTATATATTACAAAATTGTGTCCCTTGTGATTCACGCGATGCGTGGAGTGATATCGAGATAATTTATTGGCAGAAGGTGTGTAGAATATTTTGCACGTTTATATGTAAACTACGAACTGTACCGGTGGACCGTAATATTTCTGGGCGATAAATAATACAAGATCGTCATTATATACTAGATAGTTATGTTCATTCTTATCCTCAGGATGCGTGTAATAGTATGACGTAAGCCTTAAACCGTACTGTAGATCAGTCATACTACTGAAGCGACAAGAAACGTTAGAGCATCGCTATTTATTAAAAAATTTTTCTCACTGTGATCCCCGCGATTTGTAGAATAATTTTCGTATATTCCATGTTTTGTACATAAATATCGTCTAAAATTATATATCGAGCTTCAAGTATTACTGATTTCCGGTTCGTGGAATGAGGTTTATGTATGTCCACCGAAAATTTTCCACATTCATCTGTCAACATATCATATCTTATTGGTCTTGTATTATTAAACGTATCACTGGGTTCTCAATGAACTCCATTTTTTTGTACATAAATTATTTACCGTGCCTGAAGGAAACGGACTTCGTTGTGGAAACTTCCGTTACGTTGAATGAGTTTTGCATATGAACATTCAAAATTTTCCACACACTTTCTGTCATTTTATCACATCGATGTTATGGTCTTATATAATACTACGCCTCGCGTGGTTCACAATGAACATATATTTTATGTACTGAAACATGACTTAATAATATTTATCAAGCCTGAATGTATACGTACATCCTGTACGTGGAATTAGGTTTCCATATCTGAATTCAAAACTTTTCTGTCAACGTATCATATATATTCTGTCAACGTATCATATATATTTCAGGGTCTTATATTATTCTACGAATCGCGGCGTTCTTAAAGTAGAATATTTCTACACAAATATCATCTAATATTTTTTTTATCGACCCTGAAGTTTCACAGTGTTCCATATCGTGGTTTGATGCCTACATTTGTCGATTCAAAATTTCCCACTTTCATACTGTAACGAAACCACATCAATTTTATGTCCTTACATTATTCTGCGTGTCACAGAGTTCACCATTTTCACAATTTTTTTTGTAGAAAAATATCATCTATTATTTATCGGGCTTGAAATATTGCAGATTTCCGGTACGAGGAATTATGTGTACATGTGGCAGTTCAAAATTTTCCACAACATTCTGTCAAAACAACATGTCGACTTTACGATCTCATATAATTATACGCGTCGCGGAAATCATAATGAACACAATTTTTTAGTATATAAATAAGACTTAATGTTATCCATCGACCCCGAAATAATACGATACTCTATTTTTCATGGTACTCATTGCGCGGATTACAATAGACACAATTTTAATTGCAAAACGACCTAGCATTATTTATCCACCCCGAAATATTACGGTACTCCGTTTGGTAGGGGCTTACATATGCCCATTGAAAATTTTCGGCATTCATTCCGTCAGTGAATGTCATTATATCGATCTGATTGTCTTGTACTATTTCACACATCGCGATGACCACAAATTTTTAGTACGTAAATACTATCAAACTATTTTTGCAAAGTTATTTATCAACACCGAAATATTTCTGTCATCCAGTGCGGTTCGGGACTTGCATATCCCCATTCAAAATTTTTGACAATCATTCTGTCAATATATTATATCGATCTGATTCTACGCATCGCGGGAACCACAATAAACACAATTTCTTAATACATAAGCACGATCAAGTATTATTCATCGGCCCCGACATATTTCTGTCATCCGGTACGATTCGGAGCTCGCTTATCCTCGAAAATCATTCCGTCAATATATTGCATCTTATATAATTCTACACATCGCGGGTATCAAACTGTAAAAATTTTTTAACATAATACGATTTACTACTATTTCTCGTCTCCATAATAATACATTCATCCGGTACGGATCGGGGCTTACATATTATCATTCATATTATATATTCATTCTATGAATAAATTAACTATTATCTTATCCTCTGATTGTCTTATATTATTCTACGTGACGCGGAGATCATATAATGAACACAATATATTAATATATTAATACGATTCAATATTACTTATCGTACACGAAATAATACGTTCCTATGGTGCGGAGGGTTAACATATGATCAATCAATATATACTACATAAGATGATTCAAAATATTCTACATTTATTCTGCCAATATATTGTCCCAACCTGAGCAATTTTTTAATATATAACGACAATCCAACGTTATTTATCATCCCCGAAGTAATACGCCCCTCCGATAAGGATCGGTGCCTACATATGACCGTTCAAATTATTCTACATTCTTTCTGTCACTGTGTTCTCTCGATCTGCTGGTCTTATATCATTCTACACATCACGGGTATCAAAACGAACAAATTTTTGAATATAAAACAACGATTTGGTATTATTTATCGTCTACGAAATTTTATGCTCCGCCGGTACGTATGGGTACGTATGGGCTCCGCCGGTACGTACTTACATATGATCATTCAAAATATTCAATATCCTTTCTGTCAATATATTATCTCGGTCTAATTGTCTGGTATTATTCTATATATTGCGGTGCTCAGTATGATTAATTTCTTAATATACATGCACGATTTGGTATGACTTATTGATCCCGAAGTGTTATAATTCTGCGATGCGTTTCGTGCCTAATATGTGACAGTTCAAAATTTTCGACATTCTTTCTATCAATATATTATTTCGTTCTGAATATCTTATATTATTCTACGCATCTCTGGGATCACAATGAATAACATCTCTTAATAACGATCTAATATTATTTATCTACCTCGAAATACTACATGCCCTCGTTATGCTTCGGGGTTTAAATATGTCACTGCAAAATACTGGACATTCATTCTGTCATTACGTTATCTCGATTCGATGGTCTTATATTATTCTACGCATCCCTGAAATCACAGTGAACACAATTTTTCGTTATTACGACTATCTAGTACTATTTCTCGGCTCCGAGATATTAAGGTGCTTCAGTAAGCATCTGGGATTACATATGACCGTATTCGACATTCATTCTGTCTACAAATTACAAAGAATCAAAATTTTATTTATATATAACGTCTGTTTAATATAATTTATTGATTCCGAAATATTACAGTCATTACGGTTATGGGCTGGCAAATATCAATTCAGTATATCCGAAATTGATATATCAATATGTCAATATATTATCTCGATTTGATGGCCTTATACGTTTCTACTTAACGCGGCTATAGCAATGAACACAATATTTTGATGCAAAACCACGATTTAATATTATTTATCGTCCTCGAATTATTATATATTCCTCCTGTATAGTTCGGGGCTTATTACTGTCAATTCATAATTTTCGACCATCGTTCTGTCAAAATATTTCCTCGGTTTGATCGTGTTATGTTATTCTTCGCATCGCGGGGGTCACATAATTTTCACTATATAACGTTGACATAATTTAATATAACGCCGGTATGGTATTACTTATTTATCACGGAATATTACGGTCCACTGATATTTTTCGGGAAAAACATGATAATTCAAAATTCTCTCAATCATTGTGTCAATCTATTAACTCGACTTAATGGTATTATATTCTTCTTCACAACGCGGGGATAACATCGAACACAAATTTTTGATATATAACGACAATGAATTGTTATTAATCGACGCCGAAATATTACGGTCCTCGGACAATTTTCGGGGCATATAGATGACCCTTCAAAGTTTTCGACATTCATTCTGTCAGTATATCATCTCCATCTGATTGTCTTATATTATTTTATGCATCGCGGTGTTCCCACACACAATATTATAACATATAACGTATTTCTCGAACGGTTAGTCGCTTTCATGTGACAATTCAAAGTTTTCCACATTCATTCTGTCAAAAATTACCCGCTCTGATGGTCTCATATTATTTTACGCATAGGGGTTCAGAATGAAAAAAATTTTTTAGTGTATGGAGACGATCAGATATTTTTTTATCAATTCCGTAATTTTCCGTTTCTCCGGTACGTTTCGGGGCTTACATATGAACGTTCAAAGTTTGCGATACTTATTTTGTCAATATATTATGTCTCTTCAATGTATCGCGGGGATTACCGTTGACATATTTTTTTAATAAAGTAAAATAACAACGATCTAAAATTATTTACCCACCCCGACCTATCACGGTCTTTTGGGCTGTTTCGCATATGACATTTCACACTCTTGGAATATAATTCTGTGGATACAGTGTATCGATATGACGGAATTAAATTATTTAACGTATCCTGGGGATCACAATGGACACAATTTCATGTATATAACGGCGATATGTCATTATCTGTCAACCCCGAAATTGTTACAGTTTTGTCGTTACATTTTTATCTACGATATATCTATGAAATAAGCAAGATCGGTCAAATCGAAAATTTGAACGTTTCACGAGCACAACTTCAAAACTGGTAAATTGAACTCGTTGTCACTGTGTCTCCGTTAAATCATTGCAATATTCATCATGTATTATCTCGAATTTTCAAAAAAAAAAAAAAAAAAAAAGAAAACGAACATCTCTCGAAAATACCGACGAAAAGAGGAAATTTCATTAACTTGTCACTGTTTCTCCGTGAGATATCCGAAATATCTAAGAAATCAGTAACTTTTCTCGAATGTTGTACGAAAAATATGAATATTTCACCAAAATTTAGATAAAACTGAGATATTTAAATTTTTATTACTGTTTCGTCACGAAATCTAGGAAATA
>NIPQ01032094.1:0-12220 GCA_002806875.1 Lepidotrigona ventralis hoosana
AATAATTATCCCAACTATTCTGCGAATTTTTATACAATTTTATATTCTCGTATACACGACTATGAAAATTAATATTCTTTTCCATTAAAAGAAATGTTCTTTTACTTCTTTGATTCACTTCAGACACGTCTTTTAGCCTTCCAATCTCTCAAATTTCACTCGAAAAATGCTACGTATTGCCGGTGCAACCGCTTGCATCTTCGCGTGGAAAATGTTTTTTCCACGGATGCAGGACCAGAGGATCCACTATTTACGCGATGCATATCGCCGAAAGGGCATGGCGGTGAAGAGAAAGGAAAGGTGGACAAAGAACACTTCGAAACTTACCTCTCGTATAATTCCGGAAAATGTTTAGCATACAAAGACAAATATAATGGTCGACGAGATGAGGTTGCGACGAGATCACGGGCCTCGGGCGGGGATGGTTAATTCAGTTTCGAGCTCCATCAGCCAGACACATCCCCTTGCCTGCCTCTGCACCCCCCGTTGCCAGGCTCTCATCATCCCCCGAACGTCTTTGTACGTCGCTATCATTACTCTTTCTCTCTTCGTCGTCTGCTGCACACGTTCGTGTTCGTCGTTGTTAAGTCTACTTGTAAATATAAACCGCTGCGTTCGACGTTCGGACTCAGCCTTTGTTTAATAATTACGACAGACGTTTGGCTATTACGTTACAGCTGTGATAAAATTTAAATCGTGGCTGTACGATAATTTTAAATCATATTGCTTATTACATTTGTATCTCACTATTAAATGATCTCCACCGAATTCTCTTGCTAATAAATATTAATAAATATCGTTTGTTATATTATCGACTTTTTGGTTGTGTAGAACAATTCTATGTATTGCTTGTTTGTGTATAATCTAAGTTCTGTTGAATTTTTTCGTGCTCTTTTAATTATTGTTTTCAGTTTTGTTTGAAAAACTGATTATATTTAATAATCAAAGATTATAGATAGAACAATTCTATGTATTGCTTGTTTGTGTATAATCTAAGTTCTGTTGAATTTTTTCGTGCTCTTTTAATTATTGTTTTCAGTTTTGTTTGAAAAACTGATTATATTTAATAATCAAAGATTATAGGATAATTTTGAACGACATTGTAAATATTGTCCACTACATTTTTGTATCTACATATTAAACAATCTTCATTGCAACTTTCGAATTAAATTGTTGCTTGTAACATTTAAAAATTGAAATCCAAATTCAAAAATAATTTTGAACGACATTGTAAATATTGTCCACTACATTTTTGTATCTACATATTAAACAATCTTCATTGCAACTTTCGAATTAAATTGTTGCTTGTAACATTTAAAAATTGAAATCCAAATTCAAATAATTTATAAAAAATAAAATAATTTTGAACGACATTACTATATTTATAACTGATTACATTAACATTGAAAATATTCAAATCTATCAAAAATACAATCATTTTGAATAATATCACTATATTTGGATTTTCATGCAGATTTGCGTTAATCTAAAAAGTAGAACTCAAATAAAAATTTATATTACCTATTAAAAATTACAGCGAGTGTTCTGTTTTGAATATTTAATATGTTTTTCCATATTATGTGCATTCTGTGCATTTTCGCCCTTTTAAATTTTTCATAATTTCACAATAAACTGCTTCTATTAATATAAAAGAAATTCACTGAAATTTGAAATTTCTCTCTTGTTGAAGTCAAGTTTCTACCTTCTTCAGAAGAGAGATAATGTTAAGCAAGGATTCTGATAATGATAAACAGTTCAGAGCAATCGCAATATTCACTCGACATTTACAATTGAAAGTGAACATTTGATGTCCCAAAATGTCCTTGATAATATAATCTTTAAGAAGTAATAAATTAAGAAGAAGATGAATTAAAAGAACGAAATAACGAAACTTGTCACATTAACATTATATACATATTCTGATAGTACCTAAAAATATCACTTTATACAAATTTTTATATTACTTAACAATTCATTTGACTTAATATGACAATTGAATTTACATTAATTTAGTGTAACGAGAATATGTAAAATAAATAGTTATATATATTTTCTTGCTTTATATAATGCTACGTTTTATTCTAGACTGTGGATTTTTTTTTTTTTTTAATAAAATATGAAAGGCACATATATAGAGTAGAATGCTTTCTATAACATTCAGTACATAAAACAGTTTTCTAGAGATTTTATATTATTATTACTACTTTACTACAAAGATTTTATATTATTATTACTACTTTGTATATTAATAATACAAAATAGAAAAATAAATATCTTAGAATAATAAAAATCAGCTAAACTTCATCGATCAAACAAGTTTTAAATATGAATAGTTAGATAATATTATAAAATAAAAAATACATTTTGTTGTAACATAACATCTTGTACAAATTAAATGTACAAATGTACAAATTAATAATATTAAAAAAATTATAAATTATTAATTTAAACGAAAATGTATAAATTTCGCGTAGCAATTAACATCATGTTCTATGAATCTGTACAAAAATCCATCTCAATTACATTAAATTATTATAAAATTTATTTATTCATTTAAGGAATAGATAAATTAAAATAGATTTAATTTTAGTAAATTAACATGGATTAAAATAGATTAAAAATAGATAAATTCCGGGCGTAAAGCGTGAAAATTCTACTGCACAACGCGAAAGCCTCGAGTCACACGTTCGTATTCATCAGAATCGAAACAGACTGCGTGACTCCGCAAGCACGACGAAGCAATCTCTTCATCTTTATCTCTTTTCTCTTCGCAGCTTCTTTCGAGTGAAGAACACTCGAGCCACTTGAATATCAACGCCCAGGGACGACAGACTGTTTGCGATATAACTTTCGGAGTTAATCACCGTCCAGGCAATACACGAAAATGTTTATCTCGGAACGACGTGTATATAAGCATCAAGATGGCCTCCTATCTGTTTCTTGATTCTTTCCACGAATAAAATACCATGATTTTGCTCGTATGTTGAAGATAGAACTCTCATTCATCAATCTATGAACGTGCAATAAATTGTACATATTATTAATATTTAAAAAAAGCAAAATGTATAATATTCAATTATATAATTATATATTTAATTATATGCTTTATAATTTAATTATACTTAAAAGTGTCCGATCTAGATTTCAGTCTAGCTCTAGTACTAAGTAGTTATTTTAATGCTCTTTGTCGTAGGTTTTATAGATAGCATTTATTAAAAATTCTACTATCCGAATAGAATACGTATTTGCCAGTGATTTATTTTATCATTTATTTTATATATTTTATATGTATTCCTTTATCTCGAAAAAGTCTCGCGACTCTTTTTATTTCCAATAAATAATAAAAATTTTTCAATTACATGTGTACCTTATAATATAAGTACAATTATATATTTATAATAACAATAATAATTTGAACAATAGTTGATATATGTCGTATAAAGTATTTTTAATTTTTTTTTATACAATTTAATTTCGAAGTAAATATGAAAGAAACTTAAAAAAGTGATAAATATAAGGCACAAGATTTTACTTGAAAAAACAATATTGATGGAACACAGAGGTTGTATTTAATTCCGTATTAACTTAGTATTTCATGTGTGAATGACAAAAATTCAAAGAACTTTGATGATTTAAGTTTAAACTTTAAAGAATGTAACTGTATAAAATTTATGTTGAAAAGACTAAGTGATTCAACAAAAAATTATAATAATCTTAATTTTCGTGATCTCCATTTGGACACATGTAATTCAATATTAGAAAAGTGATTGTTCTATTGTCGAACACTTTTATATCTCTATTAAGTTAAAATATAAAAAGCTCTACTGTACGTAAACATACGGAACGTTAGTTCATTTGCAACTCTATAAAAATGAATAACATGAAGCAAAAATTCGAGCAACTGTTATTTCCGCTCAAAACTACAGTGTGTACCGAGATATCAATGCGTTTCGAGATAAATGTTTATAAGAACTCGACTTCTGTAGAAAAAAAAAAAAGGTAGCTTCATATTAAAATTCTAGCGAACGATCAATATCTTCGAGGTTATGTAATAATTTATAAAATCACTATCTGCTTCTACCCGTGGTGATTTACGAGATTGCGTAATAATTGAAAGTATCTTATCTCCTGGAATTTTTTAAGTGGTCTCGGATGACAGGAACAAGAAACACTTTTGAGTTCCTTATTTCTTACCGTTCCCAACAACACAGATGTCCTCCGCCGCAGGAGTCAAGTTACCAGTGAAACACGGGGGGAGAAAAAGGTCCTGCGAGTCCTTTCTGAACGCAGCCTGCTTGTCTGCAGATCTCTTTTCTGCTGGTGACGATCCTTGTTCCGCTCGCACTAATTAAACGAGAATTGTCTCGTAATTTATTTGGACCACACGTGCGCTCCAAGACACGTAGGATCTGTCAAGTTTCGCAGAACTCACTATTATATTTGAACTAAAAAACTAGCCAAAAGTCAATAAATCATAAATCATATGTTAGTTATGTATTACATAAATTTAATCGTATTAATTTTTTACAAATACGTACAAAGTGTTGGAATTTTCGAGAAAAGTGTTGGAATACAAAAGTTTTTCAATTTCGAGGGGAAAATGAAAACTACTATATTTATTTTTTTTATTTTCAAGGTCAACTTTCTTTTTACAAATGGAAATGCATACTTTTCTTACTTCGATTTTGCTACTGTCAAAACAGACAACTTTTTGTTTTCGAAATATTTAGACCATACAGAATATAATAATGTTATAATTTAATATTATACAACATAACAATATTATAGCATAGTAATATAATAACATGTAGAGTTTTGTGTAAATGTACACCCCGTATGAAATTCTCAATACAACATTGTCACGTCAAAATAAATTTATAAATCCATTTTCCTGCACATTTTTCTTATAAAATTGTTTCTAAAACGAACAGAACAAATCGGGCTAGCTTTTGTTGCTAAATGGTACACCTGTGCCTCAGTTTGACAAAAGCTCTCCCAAATTTTCCTCGACCAGTCTTTCCTCGTCAGACGCTAATCTCACGAGTTAATCTCCATATTCTGACAACACGTTGATCTGAAAATCGGAGTTAAATTGAACCGAAGTTCGTATCAAATTCTCTTAATCGCCCGGAGGGAGCTTGACCTGCGGTAAATCCCTAGTAATACGCGCGCTACGTGAGCAGATTGGCACCGTTTCACACCAGCGGAGATACCCCGTCAATGAGAAGTGTCGAAAGAGAATGTTTGCCGGTAAAATATTGGATATTGTCTTAGCAGCGAAGTTTCCATGAAAATCAACGCGGCACGCCATGCAAAATCAAATTTGTCTAGGTCGCTGCGGAAATACACCGGAGCCATTTTCCTCCACCGCCTCTGCGCCTCTTCCACCTTCTCTTTTCACGTCGTTACTTTTTGTCCTTCGTTTCCTCCTTTCCTTTTCTGTTCCTTTTCCTCCTCTTTTTATTACCTCTTTCGTTGCTTCCTTTCCCCTCCTGATTTTTTTTCTTCTCTCTGCGTCTTTTCATTTTACTTGCAATTGTTTTCAATCAATTATATTAAGTATATTATTAAGTTATTAAATTCTGTTTTTTTTTTTTTTAATAATTGTGTCTTCATCTGAATTCCATAATTTCGTGTAATTTCAATGTTTATTTCTTGATGGATTGATACGCATATTGATTTATTTATGATTGAATCGTGAAAAATAGAATTGAAGATATAACGTGTAATGTTTCTTTTGGTTATTTTATTTTTTAGAAGTACAAGTCTGAACGTGTAATTTAATAATATGCAATATTATGTAATACGTGTATATAACACGATTAGACTGGTATCTCATTTGTGTTCAATAAAACAGCCAAAAACACGCACTAAATTTGCCCTCATCTTTGTAAAGGAGCAGCTTCAATCATGAAAAAAAAAAATTTCCAATGTTTTTACATACTATGACAATTTGCAGCAATTTTCGAAGAAGAAAGTATATTC
The DNA here is from genome assembly GCA_002806875.1 of Lepidotrigona ventralis hoosana. Lineage (NCBI taxonomy): Eukaryota > Metazoa > Arthropoda > Insecta > Hymenoptera > Apidae > Lepidotrigona > Lepidotrigona ventralis. Next base: position 5,986 of record NIPQ01032094.1, read on the forward strand.
GTATTTTCATTTGCTACATGATATAAATATATCTTGAGAAAAATAAATAATACATCGTGAAATAAAGGTTTCACACTTTAAAATGAACCGCGATTGATTATTGCACGATTTTTATCTAAAAAGCATAATAAAGTTTAAACATCGATAATATTTTAGATTTTATATATTTATAATTTCTATATTTATGATTTCAAATGGCATTCACCGTAGTATGTTATATAGAACATTTCATTCTCGAATCCTTTTGGTATGGCGCCCATAGTATTCAAAGGTTTAATTTCACATTAGTCAACATTTCATTAATATTTAACTCATAAGTATGTATTCACATATCTACAATTTGAAAAATTTATTTTGTATGTTTCGATATTTTATCAATAAATCTACTGTTACAAAAGTACCGAATACGAAACATTATTTATAACATATAAATAAAAGAATTATTATTGATCAGATTTGATCGGATACAATTAACTAATAATCTCTTAATTATCGATTAATTAATATTTTTTTAAATAAACGGAATTCTAGCTATAAAGGGTTGAAAATTGATGCAGACGATCAACTTTGTTGTTACAATCTCTTGAAAGTGATATTTCGTGTGCAAAGATCAGTTTTTCAATTCTTATTAATATTTGAAAAAAATTCTTTTTTATAAAATGACTAACTCTTTAAAGCGTCAAAATTAAATATATCTAAATTTAACCCTTTATGTCCCGATGATACTTAAAAACATTTATATGATATTTTATATATTTACATATTTTACATAAATGATTATATTATTTTAATGTGATGAGAGTTTTTAAACATTTTAGCTTTGTGTAGTACTATGTGTTGTTTTTTTCGATTTACCACCTTTAGTATAATACAATAAAATATATCTAATGTAATCCTCTATTTTGCAAATATCTTAATATTCAAATGTTATATCATTAGAACAAAACATGTTTGTCAGTAACTAGAAGCTGGCAGACATTCTATTTTAGTAATACGTATATCCATTAGTCTATCCAACTAGTTTATTTTAAACTAGATTTAGTGTAACTAGGTGAAAACTAGATATAAATATTTCCTAAAGGAAATGCATACAAATTAAAAAAAATATTATGTCTATTTTTATAAAAGAAGAAAAAAGTATTCGCTCGCTCGGATACTAGACCAAGATTCGAATACGAGTCTTTTTAATTAGCTTTTTTCCCAAAATCATTAGAACATATTGTATTTCTTACATTTAAAAGAAAAAATAATATAAGTATATTATTTTTTTGATCACCCCCATAATCAAGTAGCTTTTAAGGAAATTAATTGTATATATAGCAAAATTTAAAAATGGCACCGAAGTGCCATCCGCATAAAAACACTGTCTAATCGTAATTTTGTTTTATATTTTTCAATTTATAGGACTGATCAATATTGGTAGGTTTGATCAGCTTCTGAAATATAGACACTTGATAAACCGGTAACGACAAAGTCGCTCGTCGGGCAGCAGATTTATACTTGCTTCCATGTTTGTTAACAAGAAACAAGAAACGGGTGCGGCACGAGCCGATACAGACCTCTTGCTACCTCGTCGAATTGGAATTTTATGATTTTATTGCCAAACGGAGAGACAATAGGCTGGAGATTCTCTCTTCTCTCTTTTCTCTTCTTTCCCTTCATTTTTCAGAAAATAAGGCTTTTGGGTCTCCGGGTTGAAAACTTCAGCAAGTGAGGACAGTTTCCCCTGGAAATTTCGAATAGGATTCTTGACTCGACATTTAATGGTAAATGCAGGAGTTTGAGAAACTTTCTTGGAGAAACTTTATCGACTGAAAAATATTGGCGCGCGAAACGACTTATTAGATAAAAAAGATTGAAGATACAACCTGGCCTGGAAATTTCTCGTGTATTTCCAGCGAATTTTGATAACGAAAAGCTATCAGAAACTGGCGTGAATATCTTGATGTTGGAAAAAAACGAGAATCATATATTTTCTAAATTTCGAATATTTAAAGAGAAAAAAAAGGATTTTTAATGTTTTATAGGGGCGAATTAATTTATTAATTGAAGTTACACGTGTTCTAAAAAAATGTTTCTCGTGCTTCTTATATGTTTATAATACTTTCTTATAACATTTTCCATTACAAATATATTTATTACAATATCATGTTTCTTATTTATAATTGACTGTATTTCATAGTTTAGAATAATTGCTGATAATCAAATTAAATAATATAATTTAAAATAATTTATAACAATCAAAAAATATCGTTTACTTTAAAGCAGGTATCTTGTAATTTAAAATAACTGACTGTACATTGCAACTTGTAATTTAAAATAATTTATAACAATCTGAAAATGTTTAACTTGGAACAGAACAGTATATATTTCATAGCTTGGAGCAATTCGCAGAATGAAGTAGAATTACAAATTCCAAAATTAGCCGATAATAATTTAACAGCTGACAATTAGATAATACGAAAGGTAGCTACTGAAACGACTAGAAAAATCATACCGACGAGCTCTCGTGCTAGCAATAAAATTCCCAACGAGAGAAACCGACGTTAAAATTGCTTTCTCGCAGCAGTTTCATTGGGCAGCCTTTTGCTCCTACTGTAAAGGCGTAAAAATAATAAACATAAATGCATAAACCATTGTCGCAGGGATTATAGGGTAAAAACCCGTCGTTCTACCTAGTGACCTACCGAAACGAAGGTCCCTGCCGGCAAAACTACCATCCTACCCAAAATATTGCTAAGGGTAAGTTTGTACTTTCGCGTGTTACTGCATTAGCTATGGGAAATAAAAGTTGCCTTGCGAAACTTCCGTTTCTTTACTTTATCCCTATTTAAACTTCGCGACGAAACTGCAAAACGCCATGTGAAAATCATATAAATATCTGTGAGAGTTTTCTCCATTTTTCACGAAAAAGCTGTCGTTTTATCTTAGCATACGAAATGACAATCATGTTTGAAAAAAAATCGCACCCTATTAAACTAGTGACAGAATGTTCTATTCCGGAGAATATTTCTTTCTTTCAAGCTGATCGAAGGCTTGGACGTTATTTAAATGAAATAAAATATTAAAATATTAAAAATAAAATAATCGAAAAATGAGGATTCTTGGGAAATTGGAAGGTGCTCAAAGAGTAACACTTTGTTACTTTAATTTCACAAGAAGAAAAAATCAAAAAGATAATCTATCTTCTCCCTCCTCAAGGACTGACATTAGACTTCCTGTCAAAATGGACCGACAGCGTCTAATTTTTAAAAAAATAATTCCTTATAACTCCGTATTTGTAATTTAAGCAGGCATCAGAATGAAAAGAATGATAGAACAACAATTACTTTTTTGATTTAAATGTCTTTGATTATTAAATTTGATAAATAACGATAGTAAGTGGTTGAAAAATGTTTTCATTATTAACAAATTTATTTCGACTAGTTGTAACAGTTACTGGTGAGAAAAACTCTCTTCCGGTTACTCAGAATAGACGATAAAAATTTATTGTCATTATTCTATGAATTTATAAAAAGCGAAAGATTTCTATCGTTTCTATTTCTATTGAAATTAATTCCTTTTTGGCTGTTACATTTAAAAAAAAAAAGACGCTAATCGATTCGGAACAGAGTTGCCAAAGTGGCAAACTTTCAAAAATAAAATTTTGTTACCAAGCTTGCATCTCTGCCAAAATTCAATACATATCTTAGGAATTTTAGAACTTATTGTCAGTATCTTAAAATCTTGTATAAGCGTACTTTCTGCAATTAAAATATGAAGAATATGAAAACTGTAATAGCATACAACAAAACAAATTGACGCAATGGAAAAGCATCTGATTATATAAATGCAATTATTGCATTATTACGTAAAATTGTTAAAATTTAATCATAAATTGTTATTAAATTATAAATTATTAAAATTCTAAATAATTGTCAAGATTGTAAATAAAGGAACTTTATAGCTGAAATTCTACAGATAATAATAATTAAAAAAATTTAATTATTGGATTTATATTTGCATAAAATTTAATATTGCATAATTATAAAATTTAAATATTTAAATAATAATCTACTTTACTTAATCGAACTTAATTATCATAGTTTTAAGTAAGAGGTCCAGCTATTAAAATTCTCAAAAAAAAAAAAAAAAAAAAAAAAAAAAAAAAAAAAAAAAAAAAATTTNCAAATTTTTCATCGCCAGAAACCAGCCTTCCACCGTTCGAAAGATACCGAACATGGAACGAGTTACATCGGCTGGAAGCTCGTCGACAGATAAGCTTGGCACGGGGTAATAATTTTTCCTGTATTTCACACGACATCCAAGAAGCTGTCAGGGTGTATTCTCATCTCGCTGTGCGACGCGATCTTTTCTCCTTCGTTTCACTTTCAAAACGTATACTGGCGATATCGTCTGCTTAGTCTCAATGACGGAACAGACGCCCACTGCTTCTGCTTTTCTCGGCCCGGGTGTCATATGCCTCGTTCGATCATGCCTGTGTGGGCCACTTCGTACGATGTCACGAATGTAACAGCCAACGATCGCGACACAACTTGCAAGTGTCAGAGATTCTTCTAGCTATGCCATGTATTCAGACGAGAGGTTTGCGCTTCGTGGAATTGCGTGCCCCTGAGGATCGTGCCGTTTATTTCGAAAGTGGCTCGTAAGTCAGCTTTTGTCTCTAAATCGAGGTATTCAAGGGGTTTTCAACGTGCCTGGAAAAATCGACTGTCAACTTTCGAGATTTACTCACACTTTTCTCAGTATAAGTTGATGGCACAGGCGTTGATGAATCGTCATTTCTCATTACCGCGGAGTGACTTTTCGAAACCACTTTTCAAAATAAACAACGTTTCGATTCTTCGTCCGTAGTTCACTAGAAAATTCTCATCTCTTCTTTCCGTTTTACCTCGTTTTTTTTAGTTTAAATCATCTTGAGAGTGCAAAATTAGTGACATTCTTTCGTCATCTTTTTCTTATTAGATTGTCGTTCTTGGTAAAAGAGATAAGTTTTTTTTTAAAAATAATAATAATCGAATTCCGATTTATCAGATTTGGTGCAAGGTATTGGGTGCAGAAGTAAATTCGGTGCCTTTTTTTAGATAGACTTGCCACTTATTTATTGGTACTTATTCCGCTTTTGGATCGTTAAATTATTAAATTAAATAATTAAATTCGTAAATTTGAAGCAATACAATTAATTTTCCCACGAAGAATAAAACGTTTTATTCAAAAGCATATAATAGCTCCCAGAAAAGTCAATATTTTCTAAAGAAAAACCCTACTTTCAGATTAATTCAGAAAATTATGTAGAAACTAAAGACCTTTGTCTTCATCTTAAAATATGTGAAATTCGAGGAAAAAACGAAAAAAAAGAAGATGATAAAAGTTTTCTTTCAAATTTTTATTTCGTTTTGCGTTTTTGCAACGAAAGAAATGCGAGATATTATTATTTTATTCGTCTGTTCATCATCAAGAGATTGAAAATATAGTTCAAGTGAAATAACACAAGAAGGAAAACGATGGGAAGAGATCAAAAAGATAAAAAATCAAGAAATCCGTATCCAACCGTGTAATACAATAATGCAATTCACGTTGCTTAATACCATGACGACGATAATTCGATTCCCCGTACTCGAATAAGTAGATAATCTATATTTAGAAATATCAATAAGGAAAGCTTCCTGTCGGCAGATACTTGTAACTTGTTAAATTGAAGCACTTGAAATCAAAACATATCACGCACGATATCTACGGACGTTCGAGAAAATACTACCTTCGCTAAATTTTTCTTCGAAAAATCAGTGTTTTCTTAAGATAGTCGGTTATCAAATGTTAATATTTTGCCTCGAGGCAATTCCTTCCATATATCTCTTTATAAAAGATCATAATTGCCTGCTCCTCGAAAGCAAGCAACGGATTCTCTCCAGTTACAATATTTATTTCTACGACATTTTCGTTTCTCCAAATTTTCGAGAGCCTGATTACTATGAAATTATCTCTTTATAAAAGATCATAATTGCCTGCTCCTCGAAAGCAAGCAACGGATTCTCTCCAGTTACAATATTTATTTCTACGACATTTTCGTTTCTCCAAATTTTCGAGAGCCTGATTACTATGAAATTTAATTCTTATAACCTTCTATGTTATTGTTTTAGGTAGTAAAAAAAGAAATAAGAAACTAACAATGATACCAAATTTATATCCAAATTCAAATAAATGTCTTCGTGATACAATCGGCCAGTATAAGATT
>NIPQ01032102.1:0-12054 GCA_002806875.1 Lepidotrigona ventralis hoosana
GATCGATCACTTGGTATACGAAGAATCGGGAGCTGGGTACAAGATATCTGGCGAGTGGGTGACGGCCATGTTGTACGCAGATGACATCGCGTTGGTCGCCGCAGACCAGCACAGCCTGGATGATTTACTATCAGCAGTAGAGAGATTTGCAAGGTCATTGAGATTCCTCTTTAATTCTCACAAGGGTCACATGGTCTCGCGAAGATGCACCTCGGAGCCAATGGGGAGCCAATACCTACGACTTTTTTAACTAGCTGACCAACGTCTGCCCGTTTTAAAGCGGGGACTCTTGCCTCCATCGTGTCGTACCGCAGAATTCAAAAACTGATCACTGATAACAACGTTCCTGCTGCCGCGCTTCGACTTCGTTCTTAGAGGTGGAGATATTAAAAAATCACCGTTGAGACAAACCAGATAGTCAAGTGAACGATGAAGGGTTGGCTAAACCTTCCTCAGCGTCGCAGCACGGAGGTGATATTTATCATCTCCCTTCTGGAGAGTATGCGCTGGCGGATCTTGCGGATGTTGATACCGCCGTGCCACACGCGCCCGAGGGAGACATTTTCGGGTAAGTCCTCTCGGATTCACTCGAAGAAGAACTGGGGCTGCCATCCCCAAGTCGCTTATCTTTTGGTCCCGCGTTAGATTGACCGTCTTATGATCCGCGAAAATGATTAGATTCGAATGGCGCTGGTATTCTGCTCTATTGCTGGCGGTTTTATGGCGTGAGGTTCAATTTATTCGCTTCGCAGTATGGTACTCTATACACCACGCGGATATCTACGTGCTCCTCTTGAATTGGGCGAGTTGAAGGCGTGACGATAACTGGAGATGCTGCCGATTCAGATATCTGTCGAGACTTTGTCCTATGTGCTCTGTCACTGCCGCCCTCTCGTTGCCGTGTTTGGCATTTGCGCCGGTGTCAAGTGGCGTTGACTTCACGAATTTTCGTGACGCAAGAGCTGTCGACAACCGCTTTCATTATAGACGTGATCATGCTTATCAAAAGTAACTTTTTTTGAGGCATTTCAAAAAGCGAGGGTGGAAGAAAATTATTAAATATCCGAATAAATCATTAAATTGCCGAAGCGTAAATGATGTCACGTCGTCTCTGCCGACGGCATAATGAGTGCCCTGGGCCCCCGACTCTTGCTCAACGACTACCTCAAAAAACTGCTGTGCATTTCATCAGAATAAGCTGTCCTGATGGGAAATCTCATGTTATTAGAGATGATCGCGTAGTGACGGGATATGTATGTTGAGCATGTCTCCAGGAAGTCGTCATTATCACGAGCTGGGGCCTTCTGCGCAAGATGCCGCCGTTCTCACAATCACGTATGCGATATCTCCGCGAAAACGAACTCCTGACCAATGCGATCAGCACTTAAACATATGCCTTGAGAGCGCAGTCACTTTAAACCCAATTCGAGTCAGCGCACGTGATTGTGTGCTGTCCCCCCTTCCTTTTTTCCCTCTTTCTCTTAAATTCACTTGCTGCATTAACAACGCAATAGCTTCGTGATTGTTTCTCCACAATAACAATATAATTGTCAATTCTTCATACGAAAGTTCTTATGGAAAGCCCTGCTGGGTGCTTATTTCAATAAATAACATTCTCAGGAATAATGCACCACTTCCCGCTGAGGCCATCGACTAGAACCTGGAGCTTGATAACTCAAAGGCCACCAGCTTCCTCTTCCAAAATTTGATCTTTCAAAACTTCACTTAAATACCTTCTTGAATTTTCCCACAACTTCTTATTAGCTTCTTCTATTTTTTATCGAATATTTATCTATATTTATCTATATATAATAATATTTATCTATATACTTTTCTTTCTTTCTACTCCCTTACACGTTCTCTGGCGCAACCCTTTCTAATTTTTATTTCGGTTACGTCCCTTCAGGCCTCGACGTAACCGATACATTATAAAGTTCAACCCCATCTCAATAAACATTTTATTATTGTCTGGGGGGGTGGCAAAAGAATAAACCTGACGTATCATTTGCATGTCGTAAAAGTCGAATAAAAGGTGTGCCCGTTTTTCCGGGTGCAAGACTAGGCCAAACGTAACTTTGCGTGTCGTAAGAGCCGACTAAAAGAGGACTATATGCAGCGTATTCCGTGAGGGATCACATATCCTTCACGACAGTATGAACGTAACAAGATCGAACATACTTAGAGCCGACGCTGAGACAAGACGATGGAACACGATGGACCACGATGTGGTCTTCGATCCCGCTAGTCTGGGCTTAGCTCTCGGGGCAGATGGGTGAGCCCAAACCGGGACGAGAATGCGAATAACGACGCGTCAGCTGCGTTTACAGCTCGGATGACGGCCTGCAAAGCCGGTAGGGATTCTAGAAAGGTCCCGCTCCGACCATGGTTGGACTTGGAGTTTGCGATCTGGGGCTAATTAGTAGTTCTTGCGTATGCGTACGCGGGAACGCGTTGAACGCGCGTATCTCGATCTCGTGCCCATAGGGGTCGTATGTGTTAGACTTTCATCGTAGGTACACGCACGTGTAATACGATGTAAAATTAATGTATTTTCATGTACATTTCATTACTTGCGTATTAGCCGTCAGCCTGCGGTCTCTATCTCGGTTCGTAAAACTGATTTTTACCAGCACCAGTAGCACTTTTTCGCGCCTACTTCGCTCACACAGAGTGGTGATTGCGTCGCCATCTCTGTCTAATAATGTGAGTGAATTTCTTGTGTCGCCATCTCTGTCTAATATTGTGAGTGACTTTCTTTCGTCGCCATTCTTTCTAATATTGTGAGAGAATTTCTTCGGCCAAGAGACCATTTGTAATCTCCCGTGGGGGAATTGTCCTCGCGTGACGAATTACCTCCTTAAATACAGGTGAATTTTATAAGTATTGTCGGTCACAAGGCCGCTACATAAGCTCCCTGTAATATCCCTCTGGGTGACTGTCTCAGAGGGAAACATGGTTTGTCAAATAAAAACACTTCATCTGTTCTTCTCAGCTTAATATCTGATGTATTCCCCATGGAACAGTGAGAATATTAATTTGATTTTGGAAATCGGCGAGGCTCGCTTCTTCTCCGTCACGGGTTCTCCGTCACTGGGAACAGCCGAACATAACGAGATTACAAAATATTTGGCTGTAAGGTAGTGCACGAAACACGAGTGGCTCCAGGAGGGACGACTAGCGGCAACCGGAAGGACCAGCGGAGACCGGAGCGAATACGAGAAGCCTGCAGCTACAACAACGACAATGGAGATGACTCCCGTCCCTGAAGGCGGGAGGTGACTATGAAGGATCTCACAGGCCAGGGATCCACGAAAGACGGTTGCTATCGGATCTCGGACTAGGATCTCATGCTACCTGGTGAGAAGGCAACATCTGCCGCAGACCCTAGGTGAGGAGGACCCCTGCCCGAAACGACGCGAAGAGACGACGCGATGTATCTCACGGAGGATCGGAGATTGCAATGAGGAAGTCCGCGACGAGCCGTGCTAAGAGAAAGGCTGCCTCTGGCCTGCACACGTCCCCCGGAGGAACAACAACGACGACGAAGAGAGGCCGGTATATATGCAGAAAAATACTAGAAAATCAGTTAAGTGATATATTTATAGAATGAATGTCGAAAGATTTGAAACATCATTCCATCGGACAGGATAGCGGTAATATTTCAAGCTCGATAAATAATATTAAATTGTGTTTATGTACATCAAATTATTTTTTAGTTAAGCGATCCGCGGAATTATAGAGTATGATAAGATCTATATGATATATTGGTAGAATGAATGTCGAAACAAATGATTTTCAAGTTTCTTATGTGATCCTCATTCCACGCACCTGAAATCCGAAAAATTTCTGGCTCGGTAAATAATAGACGATATTTATATACAATATATAATTCTCAGCCTGCACACCACATAGAAAGATATAAAACAATAAAAACGATATGGCATACTGACATAATGAATGTGGAATATTTTGATGTGTCATATGTAAACTTCATTCTACGTACCGGAAATCCATAATGTTTCATCCTCGACAAATAGTATTAGATGATGTTTATGTACTGAAAAAATAGTGTTCGTTGTGAAATCGGCGGTGCGTAGAATAATAAGACCATGAAATCGATATAATATGTTGACAGAATGAATGTGGAAAATTTTGAATGCACATATACGGAACTCATTCCACGCATTGGAATTCCGTAATAATTCGGGCTCGATAAATAATATTAGATGTCATTTGGATACAAAAAAATTGTGTTGATTGTGAGCTACGCGATGCGTAAAACAATATAAGACTATGAAATCGATATGATTATATTCACAGAATGAATGTGGAAAATTTTGAATGGTTACATTTTAATATTATTCGACTCACGAAAACACTAAAAGGATCTATAAATAATATTAGACAACATTTTTGAACAAAATAGTGGTTTTCATTGTAAACACAGCGATGCGTAGAATAATATACGACCTTTAAGTCGTGTGTTATATTAACAGAAAGAAGATCGAAAATTTTGAACTATCATTCGTTAGCCCTGAATTCTACTGGAGACCGTCATAAGTCGGGGTCGGTAAATAACAATTGATCGACGGTATGCATTAAAAAATTGTATTTATGTGAACCCCGCGATGTGTAGAATAGTATATGACCATGGGACCGAGAAAATATGCTGAAAGAATGTGTGTCGAAATCTTAGAAATATAATATGAAGTGTGACTTCGGAACCATACCGGAGATCGGTATAATCCAGCGACAAATAATTACATCATCGTTATATAGAAAAAAAATGTGTTCATTGTCATCCGCGCATTGCGTTGAATAGTATAAGTCCATCAGAACGGCATAATGTATTCACCGAACGAATGTCGAAAGTCTTGAATTGTTATATAGAAGCCCCAATCTCTACCAGAGGACCGTAATATTTCAACGATAATAAATAACAATAGGTTGCAGATATACATTAAGAAGTTGTATTATTTGTGATTCCCGCGATGTGGAGAACAATATTAGAAAACCTGATCGGAATACACTATTAGAATCGGTGTCGATAATTTTCAATTTTGAATTGTCATATGTAGGCCCCGAACCGCAGCGGAGGACCGTAATATCTCGGGGAAGATAAACAATTTTTGATCGTCTTCATATATTAAAAAGGGATATTCATTGATAATAACCACGATGCCTAGACTATTGTAAGACTTTGAGGTCGGTACTATATACTGACAGAATTAGTGACGAAAATTTTGAATGTTTAAAATGATCTTACAAGGATTTTTTCATCTACTTATTCTGGGTAACATGACACTGACCAGACTTGAAAATAGTTGACACGGTTACGCGTGTTGCGGTGAGAAACTGGATTACTTACCGCATGAAACAGTTATCATTTATTAATGTTCCATGCCAATGTGAAGGACGGAGGATAGTTAGTTCCACCTATGAGATGGCTTAATCTTCGCAAGAAAGGAAAGAAGCTCAGAAAATATCTTAATAATGGTCTGTAAACCGTTATTTCTCTTCTAGAAAAGCAAACGACCATCAGGATATTGACAGACTATTGCCAAGGTTTGGACGCATGTAGATGGAAAAATGGACGAAATTATTCTACAAAAGTGGAATAATCATCAGATATAATACATAATCTCCATTAACGCACAATTGTATATAGAAAGTTGTATTAGATCAAGTTAAGATCCTCAATCGCTAAAATAGTGGCTCCATGTGGTCCTCGGACTTCGACCTTTGGGTCGAAATATTGAGTGGTCGGGACTTCGAGGTCATGGACAGCTTACCTTGCGTGTCTGGAGTTCAAGTGGGTATGTTTGTGGTCTTCCCGATTTTTGATTATTTTAATAATGTAATTTATTTTATTATTAATTATTAGTTAATACATTTTTCAGGACTAGAAAGGTAAAAGAAATATTTACGACACACGCATCGACGAAGCTATTCAGTTAAAAAGGTCAAGTTCTGTTCTTCCAGTACATAGGGCGATATCGTCCGCATTTCAAATTTCAATGAAAGGCTAGAATAGCAATTTCAATCGTCGGAAATCCTAGGTTTCCCAAGGGTCCATGAGTAAGCCCTGAAGTCTGCGAAACAACAGCTTTGGAGTATAAGATTTGATTCCAGAAAAAACCTCGCTGCATCACCAACAACTCAGAAGGAGTCTTCAACAAAATTGCATCCGCGCTCTTGAGAAAATGCGCCACGATAGCAAGGGTTAGGCCTCGCAATTTCGAAAAAATTTAATTACCAGCTAAAGCCTAAAAGCGAGTCAGTCAATTATTAAGTTCTAGGAAATAAAACGAATCTAGCTAACAGCCTAGAGAAAATGAAAAGTTTGGTTAGAGTTAGAATCCAGAGCACGAGAAATCGAGAACGAGAAGCTGTCGATAGTAAATTACGAAAAATGAAATTCGGAAAAAAGCGTTCGAGCTAATCTATGAATGAGTCTGTGACAAGATATACGAGTCAATAAAATTATCACATGCGCACGTTGGCAAACGAGACGGTATCGGTCGGGATCCTACGCGGATCAGTTACCCGCGATGACTTGTGCCATGGCACAAACGTACATGTTTCAAGAGATAGCTGCAATCGCAGACCAGTTTTGTGACACCTGTCCACGTGAGTCTAGTGTCTCGAAAGATACGGCGATGGAGTCGATGAAGGAAAGTCTTCAAGAACTCAAGCTACTGGTTGCCGAGTTCATGAGGTTGCGCTCCTGAACCTGGTCGTAACAGGCCATATTGCGAAGAAGACCGTTCAAGTCACCAGCGCAAAAGAACTATTGCTAATCTTCGATGACAATTCGACAAATTACCGCTTGCCGTGCAGCTATGCGTCGGTATTTCGTACAACTCGAATTGAAAAGATATTACGCGCCTTTGAAATAGGATGAAGAAGCAAACAAAGTACGGAGACAAAAAGGAAAGCGTTTTAATGCTCCTCTTGTTTGTCAGATAGAAATTGAAGGAAGTGTCTGCTACACTAAAATTACTCTTAAGCAAATGTATAACTGAATCATTCACAAGGATTTGGAAACAATTACACATTGATAATTTTTCTGAATCTTGACCAAAAAAGAAAAAGCTTTCAAAATAAAGAAATATAATATTAAAGAAGTTTAAATTCCAAAAACATTTCTGTAGTTGCGAAAGCAAAATTGAATTAACGATTTTTATTAATCCAAATAAAGAAATTAACTAAAGATTTGCGAAAAGTGGCAAGGTGAAACATTTAATTGAGACGTTTGCATCATGGGGGAAATAAGCTGTTCTTGTTGATTATTATGGAAGGTTTTCCATTATCTTCTGGTTATTAATCACCAACTTTGTAGAAACAGTGAAAGACTGAATTGTAACACGTCACGAACTACAGTGAAACATGACATTAAAACCACCTATTGCATTCGCATTCGGACTCTTTCAAAAACCTGATAATGTGGTAAACAACAGCCATGTTTGCTGATTATTGGCATTAAATACGAGCAACCAATGTTCACATGTAATAATTCTTAATAACACTCAGTCGCCAACAGCGGAAGATTGTACGAAGATGAGCAGAATGGAAAATATATACATTTGCTCACGGATGTATGAGTTAAACATCTTAATGTGAACCTTCGTCAAATACGTGAATAGAATAACAAAATAACGGTATTGTCGTCGAATCAATCACACTTGTCGACATAAGAATTTTTAAAATTTTCAACAACCTGAATAAGTGTACCCGTAAATTTTCAGCTCGCGTTTCTCGGTAATATTTGTTTTGGTGCAAGTGTGAAGTTGATCGCTGATGTAGAAGCATAATGCTTAGACAAGGCACCTCGTTCGTTCGCCTTGTACTAAAAATATCATCTAATGCAGAAACGCTATGTCAATTGCACAAGTGATTTTGACAGAGTCAAGGCAATGATTCTCGTTAGTTCTAGCTAGATTCTACTTCCTTGAGCCGGGTACTAAAAATATAGAAATCTAATTGCACAAAAACAAAAGACAAGAACTATACAATTTCCTACAAGTTAACAGAATTGCCGTAGCGATAACAATAATAATTGAGATGTAGCTATTAACCAGTAAATTACCTGCCTTCCAAACTACGAATTAGTCAGGAAGGAGATATTCTTTCCGATTGGGAAGACAGCCAGTGTGGTCCTGGTAACAGTACACAAGACCATACCCATTGAAGACACAACACAACCATCACCTCGAAACCTAACCCAAACAACAAAATAATTACAGTAAAAACAGAGATAATATCTAATCTAAAGTTAGGAGAAGCCTATACTCTACTCAAATTTAGAACAAACTGATCAAGAATGAAAAAAGCTTCACAATCAAAATCACGCAAATGCCAGAAATTACCATTTGACCCTTCTATACTTACAGACATCCTAAACAACATACAAAATACTTTCTGATTTGGAAACTCAAAATCAATCCTGAGAAAACACAAACATATGATTTACTGAAAAACTCATTCAACTTACAGCACAAATCTTCATAGATGGGCACAAGAAACCATGGATCAACACGGCCAAATATCGGATATACAAGACAATAAAATAGCATTTTTTCAGGCAATAACAGAAACTGGCATTCTCAGAAATCAGAAGGCTATACACATTAATAACAAATAATAGCAAATTAAAAAGGGAACTCAAACTAACTTGTACAAAATAGGTATTTGACCAATTATCACATACGGCCACCAGCTATGGATGAAAACGTTCGCGAAAACACACATCAAGCTCAAAAAATCTAGAACAAATAGCTAAGAATAATATATACAATTTTGCATACCAACAGCCGAACTACACAAAAGTGTCAACATACCCACAATTAGTGACTTCATAAAAGAATCACTTAAACGCATATACAATCCTAATCATAATAGCCAGCTTATCGGAGAGTTTAGCAGATGCAGTGCAGATGAGATACCTCTAAAAACTAAAATTAAACTCCCCAAACACGCATTTACATATTAAAGATAACAGATACAAATAGCGAATTGCAGGTCTTTTTGAAACTTTTCCTGCGATCTCATCACAATCTCTTTTGGAACAATTCAAAATTTAAGAAGAGATCTTACAATTCTTGTACGCAGGTAACAGGACAAGTAAAAAAAGTCGAAGGAGTTGCAAGAAAGAAACAGATTCAGAATAAGGAAAAGAAAAGAAGAAACGAGAAACCTAGCAAGAAACCTACCTTGAAACTTAGCAATCGAACAAAAAATATCTTTCAGTACGTACGAATTTTGTCAATAACTCCTTTTATAATATACAATTTGTAAGAGTGTTGAGGAGCAACATATGCCTTAAATAATTTAAAAACTGCGTCTGCTTTAAAAAAAAGAGAACAGACTCATGAGTAAGACATTATAAAATTTTCAACATAAGTTCAAAAACGGACAAAAGAATAATATAAACATATAGAGTCTGTTATGTGTACTTTTCTGCCTCTTATATGGTATTTTATACGAAATTAAAGTTGAAATATCTTGTTTTCACACACATATATGTGTTAATTTTTCCAAGGGGATCTAATAGCACCGACTAATCCCGAAAAATGTATAAAAAATTCCATTAAAAAAGAACAAAATTGACCTTCACAGAATATTTACATGTTGACTCATGAAAAAAACTAATAACATGAAAATATAACCCTTTCGAAAACATTCAGACTTCATTTTTCGCTTCAATAACGGCAATGTAAGTCAAGATATCGATAAATGAGGCGTCCTGTTATATATTAAGATTTTTGAGGCTGTTGGGACGATACACTTCAATGTAAACATCCATATGTATAAGCAGTCAGTATGCAATAAATAAATTGTTTCCTTAATTTTACTAATTAATATTAAAATTAAAAATTGGACGAAGATATATATAATTTTCTGTATATACAACAGTATAATATTAACATTTATTCATAGTTATTTGATTTGAAAGTGATAACAAAATATAACAGTGATAATTGTTCTACATTTGAAAAATATTGTAAAACAGTATTAATTCAATAATATTGCTAATTTGGGAATGTTCAATTAAGCAATATTTTTCATAATTTTCTTACTTTATGATGTTAATATTTCGAGACAAACTGAAATACTAATTAAATAATATTTAATTCAATTTATTAAGACTATAAAATATGTATCATATCCTTAATTTTAATATTTACAAGCACAATAAGGGTCTTTCACGAATATGTAAAGTATTTTCAACTTCTCATAAAAGTTCTCATAAAAGTTGGATGGTAAAGCGTCACATGAAAGGGGAATAAAGGCACTTATTAGTGCTTTAGAGTTGACGTCAATATGAAAAGTAACAAATTTTATGCCAAAATATTTTGGAATAAAACATAATAGTGCATCCAAATTTAAGGGGAAAAGAATAATTAATTTCAGAAACATCTAAAAATGTCATAATGTAAATTTTGCAAGTGAATGTACAGATTATTTGCAAATAAATGGCTTTATAATTAAGAAATGAATAAAAATTAATAATAATGTTACGATTTAGGCTAAAATTGCCAGAAAGATTTAAATTTTTCAAGTTTTTAAATATTTATCGAATATTAGAAACACTTTTGAATCCATTATCTGTTGCTGTTGAAAAGGAAGTTGTGTGGAAAAGGAAGCATATTGAAAGAAAGTAAAGATACGTACAGGTATTTGATAAATAAATGATCTACAAATCAATAATGCAATAAAAACTATCTTGTAAAAGCTTTGAAATATTTAAAACATGTTACATGCATTGAGAATTAAAGAGAATTTAATATATAAAATTAAATGAAAAGAATCATTCATATTGTAAAACACGTATCACTATATGCAAGTGAATTTTGATTAATTCTTCATGAATAACTGATGCAATGTAATTCTTTTAAGGCTAATGTAATTCTTTCAAGGTTAATGTAATTCTTTCAAGGCTTTTCAACAGACTAATTACATAAAATTTTACAACATAAAAACGAAAGTGCAAAAAAGAAAATGATTTAATACATATCATGTGAAGAGTTACAGCGACATAAAGTCTCAAATTCGAAAGTAATTTTAATTAAATTCAGTAATTCTTAATGCATTACAAATGCTCTCTTAAATTGTAAAATATCTCTAATATTGTATAAATGTTTTAAAGTTCTTAATAAATATATAGTGACCGGATTTCGAATTCCATTGTTAAGTACATCGTATATTGTGCTCGGCAATAGTAGAATTCTATTCGACTAAATAGCAAGATATAATATTTTGCAAATATTTATCACTATTGAAAGAACAAACTTTAAAGATCTAAGAAAGAAATTTTGTTTTGTCAAAAAACCAAAAAGGAGAGTATTCAGATAAAAATGTATAATATACGCGAAACTTTAAAAACTTTTTACTAAATAATGCAAAAATGAAATTTCTTAGAAATTGCGATACCGTTAACTATACTATAATTATTGTATCATTATTATTGCTATAACCATTGTTATTATCTTTATTACGCAGAATCTTTAAAAAATAATTGTATATAAATCTTTTTCTTTTGTATTTTGGATGAAATGTATATTTCAGTAAAATATCGAATGTATGAACTTTTTAAATTTTGTCTTTTATTGTATCCAATTTGACGAACTTTCCTAATTCCCTTCATAATACGCATGTTTTTTTCAGTTGAAATTTATGAAATTACATATAATACAGACAGCTGCACAGGTATACCTATAAGCGTCATCTGTGACGCTTGACTATACGCATGCGCGAACATAGGATCAAATGGGTATGGAGGAGGTAGGGGACCTACTCGGATTACCGGCCACCATTCATTAATTGACGACGCTTGTGAAAAGTGTAGTTCGTGAGTGCACTTTGTGAACTTTCTTAATGACAGTTTGTAATTTGTGTGATATACGATACGATACGATACGATACAATACGATACGACACGATACGATAAGACACGATAAATAATATAATATGATATGATACGATATATGATATGATTTGATATCACATGATATATATATATATATATATATATATATATATATATATATGAAT
>NIPQ01032137.1:0-12052 GCA_002806875.1 Lepidotrigona ventralis hoosana
TTTTTTGAAGTAAACGAGGAACCATTTGCTTTAACGAGGTGAACTCGCCCTCGAAGGAAAGTTAGAGGATGATATAAGAGGTTAATCTCTTAACAATTTCGTGAAGAAAAGAAAAAAAATATATATATATATATATATTTCTTTTTGCGGCAGATTATTATGAGATTCGAACGATGATTGTGACTTTTGAGGCAATTAAAAAGTGATAAAGGGATCTGCCCGAGTTCACGTAGATTTTTTTCAATGCAATTTTGAATGAAGCGCCAAGTAGAGATTTGGAAATAAGAATAAGATTTTTACAAGGGTAATTCAATCATGTCTGCGTTGATTTTTGTGAATGATGATTGATCCTTAATTTTTAAAACAATTAAAAAGTGATAAAGCGACTTCCCTAGTTTTTCTAGACATTTTTTTCTTTTTTCTTGGATGCAACTTTGAGAGAAATCTGGAGCAACGATTTAAGAATAAGAATATCTTATTTCTGTGGTTCACTTATTTTCACTTATCGTGGTTGTCTAGAGTTTTACAAGCTAATTTAGTTAATTTTTTCTTTTTCTTATTTAATAATGGCAGGACCACTTTACACTCTGCACCAGAAAAAAACCATTGTGTTTTTGCTTTATTTTTGTGATATGAAGAGCTACAGCACAATGTGACAATATTAATAAATCTTTTAACTACACTGCACAGTATGTAGTCGAAACTTGGTGTAAAGCAATCTTATAGCATTAGATTCGTTCTAACAAGGCAATTGATATACTTTACGAGCTGTTTAGATGCATTAATGGGTCCGAGAATCGATTTCGTTGAAATTAATAACCATGAAGTTCAATAAAACAAGATGCAATTTTTAATGGAAATGCTTTCTGAGAATCAATTAGCTGTAATTAACATGCGTAGATAAACCGGATTAATATTTTGTAACATACTGGATTCTTGAATGCTTATGAAAGATCGTGCAATTAAATTGTTGATTTGTTGAGAAAAGTATGAGTATATTTAAATTCGTGCTTTGAGAAGATATTCAGAAGCATTTTAACTCTCTCGTTGCACGTATATTATATTATGCGTATAGTCTGATCTATTTTTATCGTAGACGATGTATTACATTACAGCATAAAAAAGGAACGTTCACAAATTTTTGTAATAATGATCTACTTTAACAGTAGATCATTATTATTTTTATCGATTTCATATCGTCTTTCATATCAGATTTAATATCGTCTATCGATTCTCGGGAATAATTATAATTTACAATTATTGACGGACAGTTCAAAGTTGCAAACTCGTCACCTTGAGACACAACGCGTACAGAAAACGAGGTGCCATCGCGTCGACGCGTTTCCATCGTTTTCTTGTAAAAACATACTGTTATGTTAGCGAAGCGATAATAGACATAATAAGCTGGTCGCAATTCTGTGTTAATCTCACGCAATCTCACATCATTTTGACGTTATTATTTATTTTCACCGAGATCGTAATTGATTCTATTATTACATCCGTCATCGTTTCACGAATTTTTGCTGCCCTTTGATCCGTATTCACGCGATCATCTTGCGAAACTCGATCTAACGATGTAGATTCGCTATTGAACTTGTTAAATGAATTCAGCTCATCATTCAGACAGTATCACGTCGAAGACACTCTCAATTACATGAAAGTCGAAATTTTTACAACGAAAGTAGATAAGGCGAATGTGATAAAATTTGCATACACATGTAGTGACATGATGGAAATTATTTGGATGTCTGTCGAAAATTTTATTAGCGCTATATCGAGAGACCCGTAATAAATTACAGGTTTAGAATTATATCATATTGTATATATTTATATTATATATTAAATGTTTTGAGTTTGTTCAATATGATCACTATAGATGGACGTAAAATATTCAGAAGAATTTTTTTATAGTAAATAATTCATCTTTACACAAGCTACAGTGTAAGAAAGGAGATTTAGCTTTACCTATTAACAAACACTCAGATTAAAGCTCAGTTGAAACATTGACGTGCTTCGAGAATAAGCTACGCTCGAACGCACCGACAAGTAACGACTACTTATGAAAAAGGGGATTTAACCTCATCTAGAGACGAAACCCGGATCGAAGTCACGTAAAACATTTACAAGTCAGAAGAACGGCTCGCGATTTTCCATTGGAGCTAGTGGGGAATGATTTGCAAGTAAAATACCTCGCACTTCGCGTGTCTCACCTCTGTTAATATTTTCACGTAAAAGAGAAGAGAAGCGAATCCAAACCGAGGCATTAACGTAAAACATCAACAAGATGGCGTAGGATAGATTCTGCTCACGATCTTTCTTTTTTTTCTTCTCTATTCGCGACTATTATAAAATACCTCGCGCCTCCTCTGTAACTCGCCCGTCGCCTCGGCGAACCGTACGATTCATATTTCATATTTCTCGCGCGAATCTGTGAGTTACATTCGAGCGTGTACGTATGTACACGTCCAACCGTACATGGCGGCGAACGTCGAAGTAGGACGTGAAAAGGTTAACGGTTGTGTCCGCGTGTGGGGAAGAAGCTCGGCCATCGCGTACAACAGGAATCGCGTTGTCTGAAACAATGGCCGGCATTCAAGGCTAATCGAAATAATCGGTGGCCCGGAGATGCGAGCCGCGCGTCCAGCCACGCGGATAAACACGGAGCCGAAAGGTGAAATCTTGGCTGTCGCCGACATCTTCGCTCGCACTGGAACGTACTCCGACTGGTTCCGTTCGTGACTTCGTCCACGATCGTTGGCGGCAGGGTCATTAGAGGCGGCCTGCGCTCGAACGACGCGTCGCGATCTCTCGATCGTAACCTGATAACAAGCTGGAAACGACGCCTGGAATTCCGCGATAATGTTGGAACGATCGCGACGCGTCGCGAGTCTCTCCCTGCCGAGGCGTTCTCCCGCGGAACCGTTCCGACGGAAACGACCAGCCCCTTTCGTCGAATGGCTCGCATTCCAGCTCGCATTTCCTTCTTTTCTTTTTTCTGTTTTTCGTTTTCTTTTCTGTTTCGTTTTTCTACACGCTCGACACGAGCGTGAATACGAGGGGTATAATTTGTAAATTAGATTGGTGCGTTTTCATTGTTCATTGTTCATATTTTAGAAGGAAATTGTTATAAGTCATAGATTTAATTATTAGCCGCCACGAACGACGAGAACATTCCTGTGATTCTCTCATACAAATTTAAATGTTTTAATTTTTTAATTTAATTTTTGGAAAAAATAGCCTCGCGGATAAATTATTGCTTTGCAAAAATAGGAAACATGTATGTTTAGCATTTGGGGAAGTTTAAAGATATTTGGATAATTCTTTAATACATAAATTAATTAAAAGAGACTGCAACTTTAAACTTTGATGAAAATTGATGACTCGATAATAATAGAATCTTGTAGAAATAATTCATATGTATCGTAATGCATCTGAAAACGACATTTCATACGTATCAATCTAACATTTGTATGATGAAGAAACATTTGAACATCAAGATAATTTGTCGCAGATATTAAGCAGATATTCACCTGCCGTGTAGAATGTTAACGAAACGTCTAGCCTGTAACTTGCACGAATGTACAAAAGGAACACTTATTTATCATGTACAACAATAATTTATTCTAAAGTATATTCTAATGTTTATCTATTACTGTCACTATTTATCTGTTGAATCCACACTTATTTAATTTTTCCATTTTTGCAATTTTTATTTGTCCTTTTGTCTATCATTCATACTTAATTTTTCCATTTTTTATTCGTATATTAACATCTAATTATTGCATTGAGTTCTCCAAAACACGCATATACTTTGACCATAGCTCAATGCAGATTGAAATTTGTGATGATCAATGAGTCTGTAGACAATTAACAAATTATCGCTTCTCTGTATTTATTCTGTTTATAATATAATAACATTTCACTCTGTTCGATGAAAAGTCATTCAGTGACTTGATTCGTCGATTCTAAAATCGAGCAAAGTTAACGATCTCTCAGGTTGTTGGTTTTGCTCTCTCGTTGAAGCGCTGGGGCGCATTCCGGTAAATGGCTGATTCACCCTTTCATTCGTACCGTTTGCATACTTATTATTCGGATGCGTTGTCGGCTGCTCGTCGACTCTTTGACGGCTCGGCTGAGAGGTAATTTGGGACCAGAAAGCTTAGCAATTACCATGTAAATCGACTTCGGATTATTAAAGCTCGTAATGTATGCGTCTTATTTTGCGCTCGTTGGTTGGCTACCTACCTACCATATCTCGTCCCGAAATTCTTCTCCTTCAAAATTCTTTTGCCATCGCAGTTTCCGATTTAAGATTCAGTTTCTTCCTCTCTATTTTTCCATCTTTTATCTTCACGAAACGTTAAAGTATAATAATGCACAGATAATTTTGAAGCACCATAACGTCAGATGTTATGTTTAATACAATTTTTTATTTGTGAAATTTTCCAACAATTTACATGTACCTCTTAATTCTATATTTCTTTTTCTTTTTCTTAACAAAAAGTACATGCTGTCTAAGAATTCATTTCATATTTTTTTCAATCTGCTATTTCTTTTACTTCGCTTTATTTTAAACATTGCGAAGTTTAGAGAAATCCAAGTGTTTGTAACTTTCTGAATGGTTGGTCCTTAATGAGTTGACCTGCCTCCTTTCATAGTCTTTCTCGTCGTTGGACCATGTTTTTCCATTCTGACACGTCCAATATGGACGATGCAAATTTTTTCGCGACGTACGTGCGAATTTCCAGCCGCATTAGCGCGACGAAATTGGTCGTCTTCCTTGATTGCGAAGCCGAGAGAGCTTGGTCCTTCGTGAAAATTCATCGTTTCGAGCGATTAATCTTCTAGGCATGAAAATTCTCGTACGAAACACGTTAAACCGTGCCAATTGTTTCAGATCGTGGAAAAGTGTCGAATTTATCTGAAATAGTATCGAATTATTGTCTATGTCGGACGAAGCAGTAAATTTTCAATCTAGCTAAACTTCGTTATTAAGACACAGATTTTTTTTCATATTCCTCGATGAGATCATAAATTAGCCTTGCAACGTTGTAGCAGCACATTCGAATGCAAAGATACTCCGTTAACATCGGCAGTCTAACTAATGGTAATTAATGATCATTGATTCCGAACCTCGCTGAAATCAAGTAATACTCTATTACAACTTACAGCTTGAATAAATTAGAATTGATCTGAAAAAGAAAAAAAGAACGGAAAAATTGTGAATTTATTTGAAAAAAAAAATATGGATTTAATTTCTAGGCTTGTAATACTTTTAATACGACTGTGCAAGCTAAGTATAAAAATTTCTCGATCCGACCGCGTGACAACTGGCCTTGTCATTTTCCTTTATCGGTAACAGCATGCGTTTGAATGGGAAAATTCCGCGTTAATTTACATCGACTAGAAGGGTCAACGGTAATCGTTGATCAACCGTTATGCAATAATTATTTCAAGGGAAATGTGATACGCGTGTCCAACCATTCCTCTCTCGACAATCGCGCGCAGTTCATCCGTGGAGTCGTGAGTGTCAAACCGAATGTAATGTAACTTCCAACCTCTCTAGTACGTACGAAGGATAATAGACCCGGTAACAGTGTTGGTGGAAGTTTTTTCCAAGTTGCAGCAGTTTCTCTGCTGTCCGGAAACGTGATTTTACGCTGTGCGTGTTGTGCCTATTTTACACGATTAACACTCGATCACCGTTGAGATCACGCGGATCGAGTTTCCGCGCTTTTTCTTTATAAAAACGTAGGCGAGGATAACACGTTGCTGTCACTTCCTGTCTCTGTTCTCATTGCGGAAACGTCTGAGATTTATTTATTTTATTTATTTTGTACTGGAATTATAATTCAGTTCAGTCCAGTTTAGTCTAGTTTGCAACTACTAGTCTAGTGGTTATTGCCACTGTGATTTTTATTGTCTGTAATGTTCAGACATTTTGTTTCGTACTTTGTTAATGCATTCATTGAAAAAATGAACTATTTATAACAATTGGTAGTTCTCGGACTTTTAATTGGAGTATATAGCTGACTATTGAAATTATGATCATAGGGTTGTTGTTCTTGTAGGCTGTTTTAAAATACTTTCACAATAAAAATTGTACAAATTCTGTCACATTCTATTCTTCAGCGTGAGTTAAATATATTACATGTGTAATTTAGACTTTTTGTGAATATTTATCATTAATTTTTATTTGGTAAAATTGGTAACAGATATATCGAATTGATGAATATGATCCTTTCATGGTCCCATATGCATTGATTTAAAAAATAATTATAATAATATGACAATATAAAGTAAATTTCGAAACTCGGAGAATTACTCTGAGTTTAGTTTTGTGAATATTTTGTAGGAAAGATTGGTACGATAAAACCACTGAATATTTTTCGTATGAATAGTAATTGTAAACAGCTGAGGAAAATTTATGATCACGAGTTACATCGATTTTCCTTCGGTTCGTATCGCTCGAAACAGTTTGCGTTTTCAGGTTTAAAATTAAGATCTCAATACAGCTCGATCTGCATGCATTAGTTATTTGCATATCGACGCGGCGTAATCGAGAATAAAATGCAAACGTTAACACGCCGCGCGATAATAACATACTGGTTGCCAATGCAACCATAAACGGATGCTCCTGAACGCAATCTTGCCCCTGTCCGCAATACGAACGCGTTATCGCTCGTCGAATCACTGTCCGTTTAATCGTTGCACAGTGAGCACAGTATAAAATTAATGCAAAAAGGCCACGAAGATTTAATGGTCGGAGCATGGCTGAAACTTCGATACGATATGTCGAGAGATTTAGATAGCCGCACAGCAATTCGATTTGAGAAACAAATTGTAGAAAATCGAGTATATTAATTTTCAATCCTCGATTTTAATTATCAAAATTATAAAATAATGGATCCGCTGTTAAACTTCATTCGCCATTCGCGGATCGAATTTAACAAGCAATTTACATGTCAATCAATCAACGATTGAATCAATCATCTCCAGAACATGAGATTCCAGTTTTATTTCAAGCAAGTACTCTATCCACTAAAGGAAATTAATTCTCATCAAACCGAGCTTCTAAAAATCGTCTAGAAATTCAACCAAGCCAAGAAGAACGACCGTCTCTGAAACTCGAAAGCTCAGCGAGCAATTCCAATAAATTATCCATTCGCGCGTCTTCCCCATAGAAATTAAAAAAAAAAACATACATTCTTCCTTCACTTTCTCTCTGCTGTAAACTGTAAATCCTCCGTTTTCTGCAGGAAGTCCCGCGAGTTCTTCGGCGAGCCTCCGCGTTACGTGGATTTTGTCGGCCGCAGTAAAGATCTGGATTAAGAACTGGCCAAGACGTGGAACCGCAAGCTGTATCTACGATACAAAACGCAGTTGCAAGCAGCTCGATACCAGGCAGCCGGCAAAATTTATCCGTGTAACGGCCGTTTTCCCTCGCACATTATTATTATGTAGAATTCTCGATGCTTGCGCGGGCTCCTCGTTTACCTGCGCTTATCCGGCAGCTGTTGGTTCCTCGCGCGGAGGCTGACAACTGCGGATAAGGCAGCGTGGGGCGAGGTGTTTCCACGTTTGGCTTAGAAAACAGGTTCGTGCGTCGTATTTCGCCGGTTCGACGCCGTGGCTTTTTAATTCGCGCGAATTGTGAATGGCCATTGAACGTGGCTACTATCGCGATCGTCGATTCGCATCGGGGTTCTCGCGCGTAGAGGAAAGTGGCCATTGTGAATTTAACGGCGATCGCATATGCGGTTGGAGCATAAACCAGCAGAAGAATAACACACCAGTGTGTTCCCTGAAAGTTCACGTATATTCAACAATATTCTACGATCATCTTCATTCCCCTCCGTTGCTCCTCTTCGTTTCTGTTCACGATTCAAGGAAGGGGCACAGGATAACTCATGTTTCCCTCTTCTGTTTGGTCATCGTCGAGTGATGTCAAAAATCAGAATATCGATGTCTATCTTTCTAGTAAATTTTCTGCTTTCGTTTACACTGCAAAATCGTCTGGGGCGAAAAATTAAAAAAAAAAAAAAGGAAGATTCCTTCCAGAGGAATGTTTTCTTTCCTGGAACCGCTTTTTAAGGGACAAAAAGGTCTCGAATTCGTTTGAACTTTTGAAATATCTCGTGACAGGTTCCCTTTAAATACGAAAAACGTGTGCCGATGAAAATTTCTCCACGGTTCGTACGAATTCGTGTCGCCGGTCCTGAACCGATATCGACGTTTATCGAAGAATACAAAATAGAAAGAGAAAAAAGAAGAAGCAGCGGCTCGGCTCGGTAGTCAAAAGGCCACGTATAAATCACGCGCTGGCATCTTAGATAATGACAATCATGCGGCGGGTTCGTGTGCACGCGGCCACGACGCGACGGTTGATATATTGTACGGTGGCTGGCGAAGGTAGCGGTTAAAATTCTTCGCGAATGATAATCCGGCTTCGGCCAGTCGAGAGAGTCCGATGCGTGCGCGATTTCCGGGCTATCGCGATCGGCCTGTTGCATCGTTACGCGGTAACGCGGCCTAAGTAATCATCGATCGGAGAAATTACACGCTTCCGCTCGTTTTTACCCACGTTCCCGCTACACTGCTCACCGTTACATTCTAAAAAGCTCGCCAGCGTGCGCTCCAGTTCTCGGCGTGGTTTGCTTTTAATTCCGGTTATCGCCGCTCGATTACTTCATTGTCGCCGGTCGCCGTTTCGGCAGAGAGTGGAGAAGATTCGAGAGAAAATATGAGATTATACAGGGGATCTGTATTTCTTTTTTTTCTTTTTTTTTTTTGTTTCTCCTTTCGTCGAGTGTTGAACGAAGCGAACTTGAGATGAATGAATTATAGACAATGAACGAAGGATCGAAGCAAATAGCAGTGATTGAAGCAAACTGATAAAAATCGATCAACGAGCAGTGGTTGTATCTAAGTACTTTGATCGGTTTTCTTTCGTTGCTTTGCAACTTTTTGTGAATATATTGTGTGTGGACACAGTGATATTGCAGATCGTTAAACGGTGGAGATCACAGCAATGTCACTGGATCTTTGTATTTTTGATATTTTGTACTACCATCTGTAACAGTTATTACGTACTTAAGATGGCCATTTACATAGTATATTTATTTCCATATTAAACATACATTTTCAGATTGCTAATTTTTGCAAATTTTGCAAAATATACCAATGCAATCATAATAGGTGTCTTTTATTAAAGTATATGTCACACATAAAATATATGGTAGTGTTCAAGTACTTTAGTGAGATATTTCACGTAGATTTCATTGATTCTTTTAGGATACATTGACCATGAAAACATACGATCAAGATACGCGAATTATTTCTCAATAGCGAAATGTTGACTATCAATGAAAAATAACTTTTATTAAAATGGAGAACGATATCAACATACCACAGGAGAGAAATTCGATTATTCTGTCAAGGAAAATCGTTCCGGTTTTCTGCTTCAGAGGATTATACACCGTAGCTGGATCAAGTCATTAAAACGCTGTCTAAATTGCATTTGCCGAAGAAGTTTGTAAAAAATTGAATTACACGGAGGATATTGTTTTATTGCATTAATCGAGATTGTGCGCGAATTCTTGCAGGAAGCAAGAAACTTTTACATTATTTTTGGATTTCATTCTTAGACCTTCTGGGAATATTCAAAGATCTTTTATTTGTTGAAGTGAGAGCGTGACGCACAAATTAAACTCCTGTCTTGTACCTTCTTATATCTTCAATATTTGTATTAAAAATACTTTATATATTTTAATTTCAGTATTTATATTTTCTAAATATTTAATAAAATTTTTAAATTGCATGTGTAGCTTATAATACAGCTGTTAATAAATCAACAGTTCATAGATTTTTCGTTACATGAAATATTATCTTACTTTCCAAGGAAATATAATACTTGTCCTAACTACTTTCCAGTAACTAATGAAAATATTTTTCTTTTCAAAAATCACATGAAAGCAATGATATGTGAATATAAAACTAGAATTTCACATATCCTGCTCGTTTTCAGCGGGAGACCGTAACTTTCCGTAAGAAATTATCGAATCAGAAACAATGTTTGCGTTCTATCTATTTGCAAGATAATCCTGCACTGCGAGTAGAGGATTGAGTCACCAGCAGATTCTTCATCGAGGTAGTTTTATCTCGTTCTTCCGTAGGAAAAACATACGATAAAGTGGAAGATAACCGGACAGACGCAACGACGAAACGATAAACGTTAAACTATTCGCACGAATCGTACGCAAATGATCGTGAGCGATCGTTTTCGTTGGCGTGTAAATTGCGGGCGATTATGAAGATTACAGGTGTTGTAACCATCTTCTCACTTGCCGTCCAATTTGTCAGAAATGAAGAAATTTTTACGTCTTATTATACACGTGGCCGTAAGAAACGTGTAGGTGACAAAACCACTTGTCAATTCGCGGCAACACGACGTTCGTGTATATATTCTGAATTGCAAATCTTCCGTGGTGCCTCGAATATTTTACCGAATCTTTGATCCTTACGATTCATCATCCCTTTTCTTTTCCTTTTTTTCTTCCTTTGAAATTTTATATAAGATATTTGAAATTTAAATTCATCTCGAATCTCTTGTTACTTTCTTATTTCCTGCGTACACGAAATTGAACATTTACCACAATGATACATTTTACGTGCGCGCTGAATTATGTTACATTATATTACATTGAGAGATTTAAATGTAATATAATGCAGATTTTTATGCAGATGTAAATAAAAGGAAAATAGAATCTTGGTAGAAAATATATATTATCTATTGTTTCTCATTATTGCACTTGCATTCTGTGCAATTTCCATGTTTGATGATCATATTGATAACTCGAAGTAACAGGATATTTTATTGCAAACATATATTTAAAAAAAAAAAAAAATATATATTATCTATTGTTTCTCATTATTGCACTTGCATTCTGTGCAATTTCCATGTTTGATGATCATATTGATAACTCGAAGTAACAGGATATTTTATTGCAAACATATATTTAAAAAAAAAAAATTAACATATTCTCAGTGAATATTCAGACTTATTTATACTACATATTGTGACTGTTTCAAATTTAATTGATATAATCACAATAATTGATATTCGTGATTAATGTCAATAAAATTTCAAAAAAAAAAAAATTAACATATTCTCAGTGAATATTCAGACTTATTTATACTACATATTGTGACTGTTTCAAATTTAATTGATATAATCACAATAATTGATATTCGTGATTAATGTCAATAAAATTTCAATACATTTTGTTGTACATAACACGAAAAATTTCTACAAGTATCTCTGTACGAGAAATCCTTTCTGCAAATTGCGCAAGAGATAATCGAGAGTTCATATCGTGGACAGATCTATCATAAATTTCATTATTAACTACGTGTCTGTGAAATCACAGCTGTTTCCAGGTACCAATCTCCCAACTCTCTGAAACCAATCATCATCGAGTATCGATCAAAGGTCTACAGCTACGGGCCACCTCCGACAGCATCGAAACTGATCGACGATTTAAGTTCGCGGCTGCACCTTTCTGACTAGGGTACGCTTTCGTAATTAAAACCAATAACGCGCGTTTCGATTTCTAATCGGAGGAAGATCGAGTCAGAAACGCGGAAACCATGCTTTCTTATCGAAGGATACCTACGCGGCTGCACCTTTCTGACTAGGGTACGCTTTCGTAATTAAAACCAATAACGCGCGTTTCGATTTCTAATCGGAGGAAGATCGAGTCAGAAACGCGGAAACCATGCTTTCTTATCGAAGGATACCTTGCGCCAAGTGAAAGTCACGCTGTAACCTTTGACTGTTTGTTTAATTGTACAACCTGTATAGAAGGTGTACAACAGATCAAAGATCTGCACGATAATTAAACCTTTGAGATTGTTATTCCTCGGAGAAAGATTGATGATTCAAAATTTCAGATAATGATGCTTGCGGTGAGCCTGTAGAAGGAGAATGATTATAAAATTAAGTTATTACGTGAGTTCAATTTGTAATAATTATACTGAAGATATTTAATTA
>NIPQ01032160.1:0-11981 GCA_002806875.1 Lepidotrigona ventralis hoosana
AGAGAACTACTTATCGATTGATGATGTAATGAAAGATTGTGTGATAATATATCAACCTTTAGTCAAAATATCAAATGGCCTGAACGACAACAAAAGGCAAAAATGGCTTGGCACGGAACGTGTTAACCTTCGTTCGCGTGCTACGTCTTCAAATTCACCGCAATTTTAGTGAAATTAGCCGGACCGTAAATTATCAAACCGTGTGCAACTGTACCGGTTGTGTAACTCCATTCTGCGGGGGAGGGAAGGAACAGCGATAACAGTATTAAAAATTAATACGCGAAACGTCGGCCCCGGAACAGTAAATTCTGTGAATTTAAATAGCGGCGGCCGATGCGAGAGCGAAGCTCGGAAAAAAAGGAAAGAAAAAAAGCTAATATTAAATTTCGCGAGATTGCGTTTACCCTCTTTCCTACGTAGTAATAGTACTGTTCTCGCGGTTCTCTTGAAATTTGTCAATAAAACCTTTCCAACTTTCTCTCTCTTTTTTTTTCTTGTCTAAAAATTCTTTTTAGTTGGTTTCCTTTTCAAATTTGTTAGTCGAAGAATACGAGCTCGCACGTGAATCGCTGAGAAGCCACTTGGTGCTCAATTAGTGCGAGTCATTTCTCATTGGAAATAATTTATGCATTTTGTTGTTCAAAAACTGTCAGTGATTATTGTATCGTGGCTAAATTATTCCATGAATTGAACATTTTGACGAAGAGAAAATGTTTTTATTTTCAATGAAGAAATGACTTCTAAACGCTTCATATATTAACATTGAATAATATTCATAATTATCATAGTATAGTTTGTGACGAATACATTAAAACGTATTTACACAATCGATGACATGATCCTAGCAACATGTGATTTCTATCACTTTCCAATCGGTTTTCGACCTTTTTTTTCAATATTTTCATCTTTCTATTCCTAGAGTTACCATTTTACGTGTTTTTTAGTACGCGATATTCACGAATTTTAAAACCATGATGATTATGACCTCGTGTGATTTTCAATATTTATTAATTAATGACGTGACTTCAGGGTCATATGCTTTCCATTATTATACACTTATACATTCGATTAAACATTCTCAACCAAAATTAAAAAAAAAACATCTCGTTTAAACGAAAATATTATAGAAAAACTCACTCTAGTATGCATGATTCTTGGATGAAATTTTATGTTAAACATGTTCTTAAAATATTATGAATTCTTTTTGTTCTTCTAAACTGAGTGTGAGATTATATTTCGAGAATTCCAGCAAGATCAACAGAACTTATTCATTTCTAATTAATTGCTAGACTGTAGATTTCTATGGAGAATCATATTTCTGGAGGTGTAATATAAAAAAATCGAAAATGGGTAGAAAATTCTCTCTCGTGCCAAGTATAAAAGCACTATACTTCGAATATTTCATATTCTACGTATTTTTCGTATTACATGTACTCTGCACGATTTTGTATTATATAAAAGCACTGTACCTCGAATATTTTACATTTTATATGTTTTTTTCGTACTACGATACACGCGGTTTTTTTTTTTTATCTTTAAATTTTCCACGAATGCGTAAAAATTCCGCAGCCTGTTAATTACTCTCGAAATTACAATCGTTCGTTGTAATATTTAAAGGCAATTTGATCGAACATCAAGCACTGTATCTCCATCTTTTATATTCATTATACGCCGTTTATCCTTGTTACGCAAAGGAAAAACAGTAATCAACGCTCTTGGAGCTTAATTGCTCGTCGAAACGACGTATACATTTCATATTCCGCTTGCAATGAATCGACGAGAAGTGGTATTCGACCGTTGTCGTCGCGGTTGAGAATTTCAAGTTGCTAAAGTTTAGCTACTTAAAATCCGATTTACCGAAGCGAAGAACGA
Organism: Lepidotrigona ventralis hoosana; assembly: GCA_002806875.1. Lineage (NCBI taxonomy): Eukaryota > Metazoa > Arthropoda > Insecta > Hymenoptera > Apidae > Lepidotrigona > Lepidotrigona ventralis. Next base: position 1,873 of record NIPQ01032160.1, read on the forward strand.
ATTTCTTACATCTCGTCCCGCCATCCTTCAGCTTCCTCCAAAGCTCGAGGAACCGTTCCTTCGTTTTTCTTTCTAACAGCAGAAGATTCAGTGAATGCTTATTTTGCCACGGGAAGTTCCGTCAGTTTACGAAAAAAAAAATGTATATTTAGCAAGTAACTTTCAAGGCGGGACAAATGATTTTTAAGATAAAGGTGAATTTGTTTTATCAATCGAGTCTTAAATCGTAATTTCGAATTCAATGTGACTGTGTATAATTTTGTTTGAACAACGGAGAAATTAAGGAGAATTTCAAGTATTTCGAAAAAAAAAAAAAAGAACGTGTGGTAGTTTGGAATATTTTTACCAAGCAAGGCGATTTTTTTCACGGTACAAAAATTTTCAGTAATGGATGAAACGTGAAATAATACTTTGAAAGTATTTTATAAAAATAATATTCAATAAATTGCAGTTGCAACGAGAGAAATCCAGTACCTGGTTTTTATAAATCAACCGAATGATAAACGATACTGTCCTACTTTTAATTGCTTCGATTTCCAATAGCGATTTCTAATAATATCAAAAAATTATTATTTTTCAAGTTTCAAGCCGATGTAGAGTTTCGCGATCGTACGACAAATATCTCAACTCATGCAAAAAAAGATAACTGTTTAGAAAGTTCGAACTTCCAAATTAACGGTGGAAGCGTAGTTTCAACTTTCGTGTTTCACGCGTCACGTGAAATTAAAGTTCCCGCGTTACGAGCTGCATATAACGAATAAAAATTAATTCGGACGTGTCGGTAATCGATCCGCTTAATCTTACTCAAATAACGCCGGCCAGTGTGCATCAAACGCATAATATTTGGTTTCCGAGTAAAACTCTGTTATATCTTTTTTTTTAGATTTTTGTTGCTCGACCAAGATGGGATAAAAGCTCTCCCCGGCTTTAAAAACATACGGGAAATTAAATCCGTGGATTATTTAAAAAAAAAAAAAAAAAAAAAAAAAAATAAAATTTTTAAAATGNTTTTTCAAATGGAAGAAATGCATTTTGTAGGTATATTTAATTGGACGATGTTTTCGTTGTACCGTCGTTGTTTGAATATATCGATGGAAATCGAAAATCATTCGGCGTGACTAAATTAAAAATTACATTTAATTATATGATATCGCAAAGTTATTTTCAAACGTAATATCAATTCTCGAGTTATACTCAGATCAAATTGCTTGTTAATTTTATCACTAACTCGAAATTAATTTGATAGATATCACCGTCGATTTCATTCATTTTCATCGACGATTTACCGTTTTGTCAGAAAAGATAAATTTTGTTTCTCCAAGTATTCGCTTCTTTGGAGTGCATAGTGATTACCATCCTACATTTCGCAAATAACTTTAATCAACTATCGAATACAATAGTTCACTAGATATGGAAATTCGATCACGGTAACAGTTTATTACGTTGTCAAGAAATAACAGTAAATGGAGAAAAGAAAAAGATACCCGAATTTCGTGAAACATTCGAACACCATCATCGACCATGATAATGGGAGTGTAACTCCATAGCAGTATATTCGTTATCTCGTCATCGATTCACCCGTTTGCGACGTCATCGAATTCATCGTCTGAGAAGATTCCCAAAAGTGTTCTGAATCGTCACGTGCACGTCCTCGTGTGACCTCGAATTTCGTCAGTTGACGAGCGCGCGACAAACCATCCAACGAAGGGGGTGTGCGGTGGTATAAACTCAATTAATCCGGTGTCGTAGGACTCGCCAAGGCAGACCGCCAAGGAATCGCGGGAGCCGGCAACTTCATCACTTCCGGGATTGTTAGACTCGACTCTCGTCACGCCGCGTCCTCGAGGATTCCCGAGGTTCGAACTTTCGTTACACGGGACTCGTAGGCCCCCGCTACGAATTACCCAAGAGAACGCGCCACCTCGAACTCTATCGCTTCGGGCTCTGGTACACATCAGACACCAAACCGCTGAACGCGAAGTCGAGACCCTGAGATCCCCGAGTCTATTACTTGGCCACGTACAATCGGATGTGTACCGAGTTACGGGACGTATCGAACTCTTAGCAGATGGCGCGAGTCGCCTGCGGGCAAATTTTGTGACGATCGGAGAAATCTAAAGTGACACGTCGTTCTTTGATACTGTACGAGACTTATTAAATTTGAAAGAAATGACATTACTTGGGGATATCTTTTTTGTAGGTTGTAAACGATCTTGTGCAATAGCCAAGGTCAACACAGTGAGGTGGTGATAGCTCAGTCGGTAGAGCATCAGACTCTTAATCTGAGGGTCCAGGGCTCGAACCCTTATTCGGGCGGGAAAAAAAGATATTGTCCTTTAGGACAACAGCACGAGGAGAGTTCCGGTGTGTATAAAAAGGTCCCAGAGCTCTGCCAATGTGCGGAGGACGACCATCGTGGAGGTTTTAATCGGTAAAAATCCGACACTACCTGGGTCTTCCCTTCAAAGACTCAGGTGTCTTATCGAAGATTTCCTCCACTTAAAAAAAAAAAAAAAATTGAGAACACATCATCGTTTCCATCGCGAATCTTGGCCCAGATCTCGCGCGTCACGATATTTTTACGAATCTGTAGCAGTGTGAAATATTATAAAACGCGAGAGCTGCTCTGACGCGTTCTCATTAAACGGCTGGACGTCGTTTCATCCGGCGGCGCGCCGCTTCATTTCTGAGAGTTTCGCTGCACGCTGCGCGAATCATACACAGGGTGAAAAAGAGGGTTGCACAGGGGTGTGGGGGAGGGAGTAGTGACGGAGAGAGACGGGGAGGATCGCGGTTAAGAGAAAGGAATCAGCGTGGCGGCACGCGAAACCGGCAGAGGAGACGACTCCCTAATCAAGGCGACATTGTCACAGGACGAACAATATCCACCCTCTGCCGCTTCTGTGTCCGCGCTCGCGGGAACACGTGCACGCACACGCCGTTAAAAATATATAGGGTGTCTCTTAACCGAGGCAGGTAGAATTTGGAGGGCACCAGAGGCACATTTTTATAAATTTTGGGACAATTCATAAAATGGGAAATGATATGTTATATACGTGTATGATAAATATATATGTTTTGTAACATATTTGTACATTTTATTTAATATGTTACACATATGTGTTCACGGTACATACGTTACGTTTAGTTATTACATCTGTTACGAATAATTTTGAAATATAAATGTGTCTTTGATCCAGAATCCAGAAATTTATAAATGGCGACGTGTTATGAATTTTTTATCGTCAATTGTAACATTTCTCTACTTATCATTTCATTTTTATGATGTTTCTATTTTTCTCATCCAAATTACTCTGCAATATTCGAAAAGGTACAATCTGTTGGCACGAGTTAGTGATAAACGGAAAGAATAAAATGATTTCTATTATAATGTTCTTATAAGTGATTAAAATAAAGTTCTTATAAATTCTGTTAGACGATTTTAAGAATCATCGCATTTACAAATATTTGTTTATTATTATTTTATTACACAATTGCAGTAACTATTCACGTACGTACGTATCCTGAGCGAAGAGCTGGACAGAATTTATGCAGCAACCTAATAACATTGTATGAGAAAATAAATGGAGACCGGAGGGTGACGCTTTCTCGTTGGGAACTTCATAAATTGATATTGAAGATTCCTCCAGTTCGTTCGCGTAAATATAACATGTTGGAAATAGTGACGCTGACAGAAATATGCGAGATGCTTTGAATTTTTACTTTTACGTTAATAAGAAGAAATGATACGCTATATTTTTCATGTTTTTTTTCTTTTTTTTTTGGCAACGAAACAGTAATCTATAGTTTAATAATATTTAAAAAAAGAATTTTAAAAAAGAATGGGATCTCAACGCAAATCACACGAATTCAATTCAATTTCTATTTCAGTTTCAATTCAAAAACTATTATTATTCTATGATCCTATTTTTCACATAGAACCACTCTTCGTTCAAAATCCCATGTCACTATTTATCAATGACACAGATAAACACACGTATCTTGTGTTTTTCGTATTCCGTCCTTTAATATATTGTTTATTTGATAATTAATATTCGCAATAAAGATAAAAGATACAAATCATATTTCTTTAATTTAAAAGTATATATATCAGCTGCAACAATGAGGTAGCTGAGAAATCACGATTTTAGAAAGCATGAGTTTTCTTCATTGTTATAATTTTGTCACGGCACGACATGAAAATATCAAGTTGCTATAATAACATTTCAAATACGTGTTCCATCTATAAAATGTTGAAATAACGAATAACTCGAAAGTCTCGAATTATGTCATTACCAGAGCTTAAATGGCCGATGTTTGTCACAAAGATCCACAATTTGCGAGTATCTTCCAATTCACACAAATTTATTCAAAAATCCCCGTGCGCTTTCGTGAACTATCACTCTACAGTCCCAGCGCGAATCACTCCGTTTTTTTTTTAATTTCTATACTGCCATTTGTTAGCGACACCCTGTGTAGAAATATACACGCACGCAGTTGAGTTAAACGTATACGTACGAGTGACGAGGTGAGCTCGAACGAACTAGAATAAAAGTATGTACAAGCGTGTAGCTGCCGGAACGGTTCGGTATTGGTGCGGCGGCGGGGGAAATATGCGTGTTCCTGCGAGTGAAACACGAATACGCTCGAGCCTCAGCTATTTCCTTTTCTCTGCTCTTCTTCCACCCTGTTCCATATCTCTCTTCTTTTTTCTTTTCCTTTCCTTTCTTCTTTCTCTCCTCCCTTTTTCTTTTTTTTTCTTTTAATTCTTTTCACCGTTCCCTCCGTTCCTTCCCTGCCAACCCCGTCACCGATCCTTCAACCCTCCCCGTCTTGGCTGGCTTTTCCCGCGCTTGCGTGAGCCTCGAGACGCATAAGAAGGAGAGCCTCGTTAACGCATAAAGAGAACACGTTACTTGTACCTCGTAATGGAAATGAACCCAAGGAAGGAACCACCGACATGAGTTTTACCTTTCGCCATCTCTCTCTGTCCGCGTGTCTTCTTCGTGATCCAAGCTTTTCGACTTTTATCTTCGCCTTTTAGGTCCTTCTAGCAACGTGCAGATATTTTCTTGACAATCTCTCGTGATATCGATTGATCGATTAGAACTGCGGAATTTTTTTTTTTCGATGAAAATTCGTAACTTTTGTTCGTTCTTTGAAGTTCGTTATATCATTTAGGAAGTGGAATTTTGTTGGAAGAAGCTAGAATTTGGAATTGGACAATTTTGTACCTTGAAATTTCCCACAAGTGCGTGAGAATGCAATTGCTTTTATCTTCGCCTTTTAGGTTCTTCTAGCAACGTACAGATATTTTCTTGACAATCTCTCGTGATATTGATCGATTAGAACTGCGGAATTTCTTTTTTTCGATGAAAATTCGTAACTTTTGTTCGTTCTTTGAAGTTCGTTATATCATTTAAGAAGTGGAATTTTGTTGGAAGAAGCTAGAATTTGGAATTGGACAATTTTGTACCTTGAAATTTCCCACAAGTGCGTGAGAATGCAATAACGACGAATAGAACGATCCATTCTAATGGAATTCGACGAAGGCTTGCTTTTGATTCGGTGATAGTGAACCTCCCAAACTTCACTATTGCTCAGGAATCGAGCTACTTTTAAGAATCTACCCCCGGAATTCAGATCAATGCTGACAGAAATGGATCATTCAATTTTCGTAAATCGAATTGTTCGAAGAGATCGTTGAGATTTCCTTTCGATCCAAGTTATGCTGTTAATTCGAAGTTTGTCGCGGTGTCAAAAATTTTCGATTTTTCCGCGAATTAAAACACATGGCGATGCCCCGGCGTGGAAAGTTTCGCAAGACTTAACTTTTTCATCATGCACATTATGCTGTTAATTTGAGACTTCGCGAAGTCAGCAGATTCATAAATTTCCGCGGCCTCTGATGGAAATTGATATTCAAAGTTCGGGAACCCTTTTTGTTTCTCATTTAACTGGATAGTAATTTGAAATTTCCAGTTCAGCTGTCTGCTGTGCTTCTTTTTTTAATTCATTACTTTTACTATATATATATATATTTTTTTTAATTCCTTTTTTTTTTTAATCCCAACCTTCATTTCCTACATGTATTCGATTTTTTTCTCTTTCAAAATTCATTTTGAACAAATTTTTTTTTATTTAACAATCTGATTGAATGCATTAAACATACGGTGAAGAGCATAATCGAATCAGTAACGATGAAAAATCGTCTATAATTCAAATTTTTCTAACTTTCTAAAAGAAAGTCATGTAACGATCATATACTTTCTTTTTCCAAAAATGATTTCACATCATACAAGTGAGGAAAGTCACTTTTTTGTTGAAAAAAGTTCAAACGTCTCTAAAATTATTAAAGAATATTTCTCGCGACTGGAGCCACCATTATTTTGAAGAATGAAGTTTCTCCTTTACAATGATTTCTCAGAAATTGCCATACTATCTTTTCTCAGAATTTTATTTATAAATAATGTAAGGATTAAGCGACAAAACATCAAGAAATCCTAACATTTAAACCTAATGTTCAGTAAAAGATGGTAAAAAAAAAAAATCGTACAGCAATTTCTAAGAGATCGTTGCAAGGAGGATACTTTAATCTTCAAGACTGTAATAGTTTCACTCGTAACAAAAAAATTTTTATTATTTTTTTAGAATAATTTGAATTTTTAGAATTTTCTGTGAAAGCATCTTTGAAGGAAATGAACTCGAGACTGTGAAAGTAGAGATCTTACGATTCTTTTTTTTTTTTACGAATTTATAAAAGTCGTAATTTATAAAAGTTTAAATAATTAAAAAGTAAATTAAAATTAATTAAATAATTAAATTATTATATTATTAGTAATTTAATTAATTAATAATTTAATTATTTAATTAATATAATTATTATATTATAATAATTATATTAATTAAATAATTAAAAAGTAATTAAAAAATAAAAAAGTTTAAACAAAAAGTAATTTATAAAAGTTTAAATAATCGTTATTAGATTAGTTACGCTGCTCGCTGTATTAAAAAAAAATCTGATGGTACTTCAATAATTCAATATTTCAATAATTGACCAGACAAAGGTAAAACACACGCAAAAATTCATATTCGTATAATTATTATTCGTCTATTATTTTCTTTTACACACTGCGAAAACTCTTCGTTCTCGAATCGATCCAAGAATCACCATTTCCTGACACTCTGCTTGGCAACGAATTGATATACGAAACCGAGTACACCAATTTGGAAACTCGCTGCTCGCTCGTTGCAGCCGTGAGTCGCTGAAATTTCATCCAGAATCCTTTTCCATAACACGGAGTACACAGAGCGTAACCATCGATTTACCTGGACCATTAGGCCATTTACTCGATATCACAGGGACTACCCCTTCCCCTCTTCGTGCGATATCAAACCAGATGCCTGGGAACTTTGCTTAATAAATCTTCAAGCTCGAACGAGGCGGGTAATAGTCATCTCTCTGGAAGAAAACAAAAAACAAAAAGAAAGAAAAAAAAAAGAGAGAGAGATCGTCGGACGAAAGAAGAGAGGAGGGGAGGAAAAAAAGAAGGAAGAAAGTTACCGACCGAGTGAGTTGGCGCGCCTTTCGAAAAGCTGGCGAACGTTAACCGTGCAACTTTTAGGATTATAATTAGTTTCCATCGTGAGTGTCCGCAACCACGGATGGTAAATACCGGCAGCTTGCGTATATAGTCACGACTGACCGGCTTAAATATATACGTAATTGACAGACGTTGGTTAACTTGCGGGCTGAATCCTCCCCGGGGCAGCGACGCTTTAGGTAAATTGCGCTCTCTAAAAGCTCGTTCGGATTAGTCGAGTTTATCCCTTGAATTCGAGAGAAACTGCGCCTCCTGTGTTGTAAAGCAATTTGAAATTTCTTCAACGATTGAACGTTCGTATTTTACGACTGGCAGCAATATAATCTTGAGTTCGGTTTTTTCTTTTTTTTTTTTTTTTTTTTAAAAAANTAAAAAGCAAGGATAATTTCGTTCTCGGTTAAAATTCAAATGCCTCTGGAAATATTAAAAAGTTTTCCTCGCGACTGAATCTTGAAGATTGAAGATCTTCTCTTTATACTTACTGCATGATCTTTCTTCTCAATAAAATTTCGTTTCATACGACGAAATTTCTTGAATTTTTGTTGTCCCCAACCCCACTGTTCAAAGCACGATAGAATGAAAAAGAATTGTACAGCAAGTTTTAGAGGCTCGTTGTAGAGAGGAAATTTCAATTTATTGATATTAGTTTCTTAAGCCAAGTCGAATTTTTCTAACTTTTGTATTGTCTTTAGACTGCGGATTTTTGTGTATTTATAGAGGCGCGTATAGTAGTGAAAAATGTACAAAATATTCAAGTTGACAATGTCCAGTATATAAAAAATTCTTTCGTTCGTTCCATTGTTTTATTCACGTTCGTGAATGTATAAAATCATGCTATAAAAATAAAGATGTGAAATGTAATAAATATAATAAAATATTATAAAATTATTGTATTATATCGTAAATTATGATCGCAATATTACTACGAAAAGATTAAAAATGCAAGTCTAATTATTGGGATTTCTTGGCCAGGTATTTCATTTTCATTGTTACATTTTAAAAAAATTAAAAGTCCGCTGCTAGTATTTTATGTTTTGGCTGCGTCATCGTTTCAACGATCGATGATATCCCTTTGCCGTTATCGTCGTCGGGTGTTTGTTCATCGTAGATGAACACGGTAAAATTATTTTGAACACGTTCGCCGTTCGTTCGCGTTATCAGCTTCGCTCTTCGTTGCGATATTGAACAACGAAAAAATGATAAATAACGCGTTCCCGTAATGCCCGCTGCCCGAATGAATATATTTTAATTTCGCGTCCGCCGTAACTTACACTTAACGTAATAAATTCCCGCGCGCGGTTTATACTCGCTAAACAATCTCAAATTCTTTTCCATGTAGCTGTTTCTTGCAAAAGAAAAAAAAAAAAGAAAGAAAAAAAAAAAGAAGGAGGGAAAAGAGAGAAGAAAAGTGATGCAGCGTTATAACGTCGGCACATAAACTTTGCTAATGCATTAAACAGAAATTTATATTTGTGAAATATCATGTCTAAAACGCTTATATTCATATTATGTATTAAAGATACGCGAGTGTAAAATTCATTATTCTTCATATTTCTCAATTTATGTTCCATGTTATGTTCGAAAGTTCCATGGAAAACTTTTTGTTGAAATAAAGGGTACGTAACATCGTAGGAAGAAAAATATATTTATTTCTTAACGTATTTACAATACATGTTGATTGTATGCTGATTATATATATATTCATTAATTTTTGATACGGCATGTCATTGATAATTAATAATAGTAATTTTCAGATCCATTCTCTGTGATTAACAGAATAATCTCGTAGAAATCAAAAGAATCTCTTTACCTAATTATATAAAATATTTCTTCACTTAGTATATTTACTTGATACGTTGATATCAGATGTGTGCATTATTATTTAATCATCAAACTACGAATTCTCATATACGAAACATATTCGATGAGGACAAAAATACAGTATCTGCTGTTTGTCGGAGTTTCGGTCCTTCTAAATCGTACACGTACGACTTTCGAGACGCGAATTCACACGAATATCGGAGATATTATATGCAAAATCCTGATAATTTCTACTTCGAGTAGAAACAACGTAGACTCGCCGAGTCTACGAAGATTGATTCCGTGCAACGAGCAACGCTGATTATTTCCCGTCGCGAGCGAACTAATTGCAAGAAGTTAAGAAACTATCCTCGGGTCTCTCTTAAGCGTTTCGAGCACGCGGTCCAATTGTTGGGCAAAGTCAACTTACCGACGAGAAACGGTAATGCAGTTACCGGGTTCTTGAACACTTTTCCATGAAGCTCGTAAGTTTCTGCGTAAGTGTAGAGGAATATTCTCTCCCCCGGGATATACTTTGGGATAAATGTGCTTCTCGTTTCTTCAATCTCTTTTAAATCTCTCTCTCTCTCTCTCTCTCTTTCTCTCTCTTTGTTTTATTGTCACGCGCGATTCCAATGACCTGTAACTCGATCATTAATTAAACTGATTATATTTCACTTCGGTAATTATTTAGTTGACCGCCAC